>CAUYRT010070363.1:0-15442 GCA_963574885.1 Lepilemur ruficaudatus | reverse complement strand
GCTGTGAGCTAGGCTAATGCCATGGCACTCTAGCCTGGGCAACAAAGTGAGACTCTGTCTCAAAAAAAAAAAAAAAAAGAACTCAGGATGTGAAGACAGACAGTTTGAGTTTCATCTAGCCTCTAATGCTTACTGTGTTACCTGAAGGCAAGTGACTACTCAACTTCTTTGCATATCAGTTTCTTCATCTATAAAATAGATATAAAATAGTACCTACCTTACAAGGTTATTGCTAAAAGTATGCACATAAATGCCAGCGCAGGGTCATTCTCGTTATTCTACCAATGAGTGTTAAAATAACCATAGCTGATAGACTTTAATAAGCAAATACATAAAAATTTTGCAACAAAAGCATTCAGTGTCTGTAGAACTACTAATATCCCAATATCCCAACAAAGATCGTCTCCAGACAGCAAACAAAGGAAGAAAGCGTTTGTGACACTGGGCACTCTCAACACAGTGCAACGACAGTTCACTATAAAGCATTCAGGTCTGTATTCCTTAAAGCTAATAATAGTAATTATATCAACCTACTAATAGCATATAAATCACATATCTCAGAAAAACAAAGGGAAACAAGCAGTGAAGCACCTAAAAATAGGATAATGCCGGGCGCGGTGGCTCACGCCTGTAATCCTAGCACTCTGGGAGGCCGAGGTGGGAGATCGCTCAAGGTCAGGAGTTCAAGACCAGCCTGAGCAAGAGCGAGACTCTACTAAAAATAGAAAGAAATTAGCTGGACAACTAAAAATATATAGAGAAAAAATTAGCCGGGCATGGTGGCGCATGCCTGTAGTCCCAGCTACTCGGGAGGCTCAGGCAGGAGGATCGCCTGAGCCCAGGAGTTGGAGGTTGCTGTGAGCTAGGCTGACGCCATGGCACTCTAGCCCAGGCAACAGAGTGAGACTCTGTCTCAAAAAAAAAAAAAAAAAAAAAAAGATATTCTTTTAAAGTCTTCACTAAATATAGTAAGTAGCCAAAAAGATAGCTAAGGATTTTAAAAACCAATTTTAGGAACACTTGGTAGTGTCCTCTTCTGTCGGTTTTCCATAAAGAATCATGATTTTCTTATCTTAATTGCTCTGGAAAAAGTTAACCAATGTGTTCAGCAGCTAAATATAGATATTAGGACACTTTTGCCAATTTGCAGATAAAAATTAATTAACAGACATCTCTTGTAGTCTTAAGTTTCTCCCATAGATTCTTCTTAAGTATTTAGCATCTGCTACAACTTGGGTCTACTAGAGCCTAACATGTGGATATGTAGTCCAATTCACCCATTAATTCATCAAGTGTTGACAGGCTGCCCACTGTGCCAGGTGCTAGGCTAGAATAGAAAATTAAGGCATAGTTCCTGCCTTCCTGGGGTACAAACTTGCATGTTTATTTACCTTCACTACATAATTCTGTGGCTATGCAAAGTGTACCCCATAGTGAGAATGGAGCCCCCTGATATTGTACAGTGCACAATTTACATATTTCAACATGGCTGCAGCCCTGAAGTGTAACACGGGATTTCTCAACTTGGCACTACTGACATTTGAGGCTGGGTAATTCTTTGTTGTGGGGGGCTGTCTTGTGCATTGTATGTTTAGCAGCATCCCTGGCTTCTACCCACCAGATATATCACATGTCACATGTGATATATCCCCCATGTGACAACCAAAAATGTCTGCAGATACTGCCAAATGTCAGAGAGGGGGAGCAAAATTGTCCCTTTTTGAGAACTACTGTTCTAACATTAGTAGCCAGTAAGTAGCAGAGGAAGAACTAGGACCCAGATTTAATTTTTTCTCAAAATAATGCTTTCATTGCAAAAGTAATGTATGATCATTGTCAAAATTCAAACCCAGAAGCTCATAAAGAATAAGGATTCAGGCTGGGCACAGTGGCTCATCCCTGTAATCCCAGCACTTTGGAAGGCTGAGGCAGGATTGCTTGAGGCCAGGAGTTCAAGACCAGCCTGGGCAACATAGTGAGACCTCGTCTCTAAAAAAAATTTTTAAATTAGCCAGGCACTATGGCACAAAAAATTAAAAAATTAGCTGGGTATGGTGGTGCATGCCTATAATCCCAGCTACTTGGGAACCTGAGGCAGAAGGACTGCTTAAGCCCAGGAGTTTGAGGTTGCAGTAAGATATGATAATGCCATTGCACTCTGGCACAGGCAACAAAGTGAGACCCTGTCTCAAAAAAAAAAAAGGTAAGAATTTTCCCTTTCTCCCTCTCCCTTCCTCCATGGGTAACCATTGTTAAGTTTAATGTGTAGACACTTTTAATTACACACATGCACACACACATACAGGAAGAAAAATGTTTTCATCATTTTTAGTTCTGCAACTTGCTTTTTTAATTCAATACGATAATGTGAGTAGATTTCTGTCCCCATTCTTTCGTTATAAACTGCAAAGTGGTCCACAATACGGGTGTATGATGTTTTAAGCTTTCACTACGGATGGGCATTTATATAGTCTTCAGTTTTGGGTTATTTCTAATAATGCTACAATGGGAAAATGTTGTAATTAACATCCTCATACATCTATTTTTCCATACCTATGCGAAGATTTCCATAGCGCTGACTCCTAGAACTGCTGAGTCATGGGGATGTACTCCTTTCCTTCTTCTTGGGCTGCCATAAGAATGAAATAATGTATCTAAAAAGGCTTGTAAGAGTGCTGTATATTATACACCCCCAACTCATAATCAAGGCATTCCGAAGTAGTTAATCTTCCCCTCTAAGTCTCCTTGTATCTTTATGTTGTCAAAAAGTGACTTGTACTCCTTTTTAGAAAATCCTCAATGCAGCAGTCCTAGGAGGGCTATTTTAAGCTACTCCAGGATAAAGCAGTGAACATAATCAACCACTGTGAAAATGAGGAGAAATTGTTCTATAGCCAACATTTTCAATGTGACAAATAAGTATGCTTACTAATCGTTATTTTAAGTATCACAGATAAAATACAGAGGGATGTTTAATTCACTCCAGGATTTTCATTACATTTTATATTGATTTTTATCAGAATTATAGGATAAAGGTACACTGTAACTGATATGCTTTAGTAAACTTAATTTAACACCTTGCCCTGACTCTCAGAACCACTTGCAGTGAGAAAATGACCTTAGACAGTATTAAATTTAGGTTCAGTCAGCAGTTCTCGAGGAGACAACCTTCACACTTAAAAAAAAAGTTTCAGTATCATCAGATCAATGCAGAGTTCAGTACCTTAATTTGGGGCCATAAATCTCTCAATCGGCAATAAATATTATTATGAGCTAGTACATTTAGAGTATCATGAAGTAAAACACCTACTGACACGTGAAGCTGCTTGCTATAGGCCGTATGACCCTGATAAGACTCGTACAAATTTCCTTCTTAGAAATGTCCGATTATGGATGAATAGTATGGACTGGAAGGAAATACAGAAAAGTGAAGACAGCTGCTTTGTTGGGACAGCAGAATAATACCTTTTTCTTAGTTTCCATTGGTCTTATGCTGTTTGGGCTGCAATTCATTGTTAATTCACCTTTTCCATAATTACTTTCATCAGATACCCTTGAGAATTCACCAAATGGATATGAATAGGCAATTGTCCACAACCTTGGTACTCACATCACCTGGGAGAGCGTTAGAAATGCAGAATCTTAGGCCCTGCCTTTGACCTACTCGGTCAGCATCTACCTTCCCAGGGGATTCCTGCGTCCATTAAGGTTTGAAAAGCCCTTGTCAATAAAATCTAGACCAGCGATTCCAAGGGGTGGGGAGTGTAGGGAACAACTTTGTCCTCCAGGGCACATTTGACAGTGTCTGGGGACATTTTTCAGTGGGTGCTACTGGCATCTTGTGGGTAGAGGCCAGGGGACCGGTAAACATTCTGCAAAGCTCAGGAAAACCCCTCCTCCACAACAAAGAATTGCCCAGTCCAAAATTTCAGAGGTTGAGAAACCCTGACCTAGAGGAAAAAGAGTTCTGCCCAATTCCATATATACCATTGACTGTAAAATAAAAAGAAATGAAAAGAAAACCAAATAGAAGTAAAACCCCAAAGTTAATATTGCCTTTTTTGTCAGAATTCAAATATTCATATTTAACTTCTATTTATACTGGTAAAAGGCTATATTCTGTAACTTCCATTTTAGCAGAAAAGAGCATGAGGTCACTGAATTAATAGTATTAGGAACAATATCATGTTTCCCCAAAATGGGAACAAAACATCTAAATTAACATTGTCATCATAGAATAAAAAAGGACCATTAAAAAATAATCCTATCATATTGTCATTATTAAACTATACCTATGCTGTTCTGTAGAGCAGATTTCTAAAGAAACAAACTCTATCAGCAGTAACGTCTGGGAAAAAACAAAAAAAACCCAAATTCTACACTTTTTCCAAAAACTATTTCAATATTTAACAACTGTTGTTGTCACATAATTATTTAATACTGAATTTAAACTATCATCTGATAGAATTTAATTTCAATTCTTTGGGAAGAAAAATAATGCTATTAGAATAAAAATGTTCTGTAC
This sequence comes from Lepilemur ruficaudatus, assembly GCA_963574885.1. NCBI lineage: Eukaryota > Metazoa > Chordata > Mammalia > Primates > Lepilemuridae > Lepilemur > Lepilemur ruficaudatus. The sequence continues at coordinate 10,917 of CAUYRT010070363.1, read as the reverse complement.
TGAAATTACTGAAATAAAAACTCATATCCTAATTTTAAAAAATTACTTGCTAGATGTGGGGAGGGAGCTCCACAGCCAACGAGGGTAGGGGAGCAGTTTCCAGGAACTGAAAGAAGAAACTAGCAGCACCAGGCAGGTGAGACATGTTCTTTATTGTCGGGGTGAAGCCGCAAGCACAAGAACATGGCGAGTCTTTATATATGGCTCAGAACCATGGCGGCAACACGCCAAGCGGGAAAGCGTGATCACATGGGTTCACATAGGAGATAACACCACGGTTACATAAACGTGCTGACTCATGCCTTAGCAGAAGCGGGGAAAACACTCTGGCAGTCATCTTAGTTTGGCCTAAGAAATCTATTGGCTATACAAATGGATTTCCCTTACATTCCACACCCTGGGCAACAGGTTTCGAGGTGACACACAGGCCCATAAAGAGGCCCCTTGGGTGCAAAGTCCACAACAACGATACAGGGAATGACACAGTATTATCAGACTACAGCAAGCAGTTCCTAACACTAAAAGTGTTCAACACCAGGATGACGAGAGGCACCCCCACCATTGTTGCAATGGGTCTCCAGTTAACTATTGGATGGCCTGTACCTTGCCATCAACTTCCTTTAATGCAGCAAAGACATTTGCCTGGTGATTGGGTATATACACACAACACTCAGTATGTGTGACTGTGCATGTGCCCCCTTGGGCTGCAGTAAGGAGATCAAGGGTCATGTGGTTTTGCAAAACCACCTTTCTCATCTGGGTGACCTCATCCATCCAAAGAGTCAGGGCCTGCCTGGTTTGATTCAGGGGCTGAGCAGTATGCTCTGCTAGAGCATTCACTTCTATCTCTACCTTAATGGCTTCAACCCCAGGGAAAAAGATGGCTACCAGGTAGAACCACCATGGAGTTTGTTTTACCTGATGCCAGTGGGAGGACATGGCATCACAATTATGTGGTTTCTCGGTGAAGATGGGGAGCACCTTCCCTGGGATATATAGCTATCCCCACGTGCACCTTCCCATCCAACGAGTGGGAAGATAAAGCCTCTCATACCAGGCAGTGCCCTACTAGCCAACCTTGGCCTTTCCACGTAGGTAACCAGAGAGTGAGGTCCTTAAACATGGCCCAGTTATCATTGCAGAGAGGCAAAAGTGACAGCTCGCGCATGACCACAATCCACATGGTACGCAATTCAGCCCATTGGCTGCTCTGCCCCTGCCATTTCAAACCAAATTTCATCATGATCAAACTGCATGGCCACTGCCGTCCACTGGGCTGAGGGGCCACAATTGGACCCGTCAGTACACCATGCCTCCACTGGAGGGGGACTCCATCCTTCAAGGTACAGGCTCTCTTCCCTGAGTATTACCGGTCTGAGGGTCAGCATCAGATACAAATTCAACAGGCCCCAGTACTGTCTGCAACTCTGCAGTCAAAGGGCTGGAGGTGAACTCTGCTCGCTGCTTCAAGTAAGCTCCCACCTCACCAGAGTGGGTGTCTGGGGACCCCTGATCGTGGGCTGGTTAACCATGACCTCACCCACCTGCTATGGGGTACGTGGTGTATACTAGCACTTTAGACTGCCCAGTTATGGCTTCACAGGTCTATAGGGTGGCATACACAGCCACCAGCTGCTTTTCTGCCAAGGAATAGTGCTCTTGGGGGCCCTTCCAAGTCTGGGAGCAAAACCCAACAGGGACTCACTGCTCATGCTGGTGCTGCCACAGACCCCAGCCCATCCCGCTTGAGTCAACTGTCACATTGAGGCCAAACAGCTGTGAGCAGTCCACCACTTGCAGCATCTGGGCTTCCGTGGCAGCCCTCTTGGCTGCCATAAAAACGGCTTCTGCTTCTGGGGACAAGTCCCTCTATGTCTCCTTCTTACATAATGCATGCAAAGGCTGTTAACAATTGGGCCAAGTGGGGAATGAATATTCACCAATACCCCAAGAGCCCCACAAACACTTTTAACTGTTTTACCATAGTGGGTCAGGGGAAAGCTTGACTCTTATCTATAATGGCCTTGGAGATTGCTTTCATCTTACCCGACCAGACAATACCCAAGAATTTGATGGCCAAGCCAGGTCCCTGGACCTTAGAGTCATTCACCACCCAACCCCATTGTTCCAACGAGGTTCAAAGTCTGGCAGTGGCTTCTTCTAGATCTGTAAGGGAATCAGAGGTTAACATTATATCATCAATATAATGAAGTAAGTAACACTGAGGATGGCTGACTCCATGTGACCAAGTCCTGTGCCACCAAACCATGACATATGGTTGGGCTGTGGTAACACCATAAATGTCCACTGTTGACCTTCCCACATGAAGGCAAGCTTGTCTTGACTGTGCATAGGTATGTCTATGGGGGAAAGGTGTCGGCCAGGACCACCATGTAGTGGTGCTGCCCAAGCACCAAAGTCAGTTGATCCAGCCGATCCAGTATGGATGGCACCATGGCATGCAGCAGGGGAGTCACTTTATTCCGTTCTCAATAGTCCACTGTCATTCTGCAAGATCCATCCCGTTTCTTAACTGGCCAAACAGGAGAGTTGAATGGACTGTGAGCAGGGTGCACTATGCCGACCTTTTCCAACTGCAACATGGTTTGTGAAATTTCTTCGTTCCCCCCGACCCCAGGCAAACGATACTGTCAGGTGCATACCACACCACGAGGTGTGGGCAAAACCTGTGACTGGTGATGGGGGTGGCCATCACAACCCTAACTTGGAGGTGAAACTGGCCCACGGAGGTGGTTAGGGTTAGGCCACACAGAATGTCAACACCCAGGATATATTCCTTCACCAGGAACACATACACAGTGTAAGGCCTGGGGGCCAAACGCCCTATCCCCAATGGAATAGTTACTTGCTTAACTTCGACAGTTTGCCCACCATAGCCATCTATGCAGGCTGTCTGTCCAGCAAACTGCTCAGGGTTTCCATAGATTAGGGAGCAGTCAGCTCCCTTATCTACCAAGGCCAAAACCCGCTGTGCATTTGTAGGGGACCAATGAATAGCAAGTTCCACGTATAGCCTCCGGTCCTCTGGGGTCCCCTCTAACGGGTGCCTCGGCCTAACCCCTAATCCATGCAAAAGAGGGAGGCTTCAACCCTAAAATCTCGCAGCCACACATCACGGGTCTCTTTGGCAGGAGTCTCAGTTCTCTCCTTGGGTGCTTTCATAAATCGCTGGTGGGGAGCCAGCTGATTCCACAAAGCCAGGAATACTTCATTAGGCTATCTTCTCTTTACTCCTGCTAGTATGAGATCTAGCCACATCTGGGATCACAACATCTTTTGGGCCCCTTGTCCTGACTTCTGCAGGTGCCCTGACTTTGTGGGCCCTTTTTGGGTCCTGCAGCATATGCACTTGTCCCTTCCCCATTTCCGGTCCTTTGGCATCCCCTACAAAGGGGGTGAGCACAGCGCCAGCGAACTAAACAAGCGGGGCGGAGGGGGCCGTGGCTAGGATTAGTAGTAAAGCACTCCTCACCGGCTGGCCAGTTAATTATCATAAAAATGGCCTGGTGCGTCCCCAACTCCCACAGCTCCACGGTGTGCAAGGGGAGCATGTGGAACGCTCCGCCACTGCGGGTGCGCCCTGCACAACCCCCCTGGGTCCCACGGCTGCTCCTGCTCCATTCTTTGTTTCACAACCGGATGGGCATTCAGCAGGGGAGGGGTCCCGCCCTCAGTCTCGCTCATACTTGCAGTTCATCTGCATCAGCGGCTGATGCACCCATCAACTCCTTCCCCAAAGCCTGTATCCAGGCTTCCGAATTCTCTTCTGTCACCTGTAATTCTCTTACCTGGGCTTCATGCCGCAGGGTATCTTCATGCTGTTCATGGAGGGCTGTAAGGAAGAGCCAGCCCACCCGACAAGTAACAGCTCGCTCCATACATTGCAGCAACTATTCCAAGGCCCGCGGGGCCTTTTCCAGGGCAGCAAGCACACATGCCACCTGCTCCCACTCCGTGGGAGGGGCCCACAACATGAGGACCACTGCCACCAGCTACCACAAGCCCTTGAGAGGCCACATATCCTCCCCTATTGGGGCAGAGGGGACACTTTCCCTGCTGAATCCTACCAACTAGGCCAATTGTGGGGAGGAATCTCTGCCGCTGGCCGGCCAGTGAGGGTACCCGAGCAACTTCCAGCAGCAGGGAGGCAAGACATGTTCTCTATTGTCGGGCTGAAGCCATGGCAGTGAGAACAGGGAGAGCGCTTATATATGGCTCAGAATCATAGTGGCAACACGCCAAGGAAAAGTGTGATCACAGGGGTTTCACAAAGGACATAACACCATGGTTACATAAGTGTACTGACTCATGCCTTACCAGAGGGCCTGCTTGCTAGAAGGCAAAGCCGGGAAAACATCCTGGTAGTCGTCTTAGTTTGGCATGAGAAACCTATTGCCTATGCAAACGCATTTTCCCTTACACTAGATCTAATTTGTAGATAATAGGTTGGAAAAAACCTATTCTAACTGTGGATGGAAAAAAATCCAAACTCTGAAATATTTAAAAGAAGTTTATTCTGAGCCAAATTTGAGGACCATGACCCGGAGCCACTCCCAAGAAGCCTTGAGCAAGTGGACTTGCTGTGGCTGGGTTCCAGTTTGGTTTTATACATTTCAGGGACACAGGGGTTACAGGTAAAGTCATAAATCAATATGTGGGAGGCATACATTGGTTTGGCCCGAAAAGGTGGGACATCTTGAAGGGGGTGCTTACAGGTTATAGGTGGGTTTAAAGATTCTTTGGCTTGTAATTGGTTAAAGACATGAAGCTTTGTCTAGAGGCTTGGAATGTTTTTAACAGAAGGAGCTGTTATCAGAGATAAGCCACCGACATAGATTTGTTGTGCAAATTGAGGACTGCAGGTTTGTCTTGCATACCCTAAGGCCTGTCAATGGGCCAAAAAGGACTCCAAGAAGGGAGGGGGCATGATGAGGCATGTCTGACCTCCCTCCTCCTGGCAATTTAGTTTTAGGATGTTCCTTTGGCCACAAGGGGGTCCATTCGGTCAGCCGGTGGGGGGTGAGCCTTAAAATTTTATTTTGGTTCATATGACAATTGATTGAAAACCTCAGAATTCCATCAATAGGCTACCTTAATAAACTCAGGTACATCTACAACATATTAGAAAAATAAAACCCTACCTTTCAGTTGCTCACATTCTCATTCATAGAGCATATTTAGTATTTGCTAGGAAACAAAATAATTTTTAATTTCAAATTAAATTGTGTAAAAGGTTTATCTAAGGACATGCATACAGATAACAAGTACAGATGACAGCCACTATAGGTGTATTTCTGTTAACTTCTGAAAATGTTAATGAAATGACTAAAGGTGAGAAGAAAAAATCTTTCGTAGTTCTTGTCTTCTATGATTTTATTTTCCTTTGAATGAAGAACTCAGCCACTACACATACTAAAAATAAAGTTTCAACCATTTAAAATGTCACACAGCTAAGAAATATAACTGACTAATGACCATCTAATTTCCATAAGTCATTGTCCTAATCACAGTTAGGTCAGTTTACAGTCTTACATTATCTTAATGTAGTAGTTAATTATACCTTAATACAGACAAAACTGCCTTCTGAGCCACTTTCCACAGCTCCATGACCTTCCATCAGCCAATCAGGTATGGCTGCTGGATGACTAGACATTTTCTTTACCTGGGGACTGACTCACAGAAAACCATAAAGAAAAGTTATTATTAAGAATCTAAGATGAATATGAAAACAATAAAATGTAAACATAAAAGTAATTATAGTTGAAAGGACTTTAAAAAACCTTTCATTTTAAAGAGGGAGAAATAAGGAATCAGCAAGGTCAAGTAATACACCCAGGGAAACACAGCCAGTTAGTGGCAGGTCTCCTGACTCTGCACAGTACTTTGGGCCACCCACATTCAAAGGCAGTTGTACACAAAAGCATATTAACATGTAGGAGCAAGTGTGTGACTGCATCATCCATTCAATATCACTTTGCTTTTCAAGATGACCATTTATTAAGAGCACAGAATCTTAGAATTTTAGAGGTGGAAGAGAGAGCCTTTAATGACCTCTCACCTTACAGGTGAGAAAATTAATATCCAGAGAGATGATACTGTTCCGTTCATCTATTCCACAAACATCACTGGGCTCCTACATAAGGTAAGTCTTGGGGATACAAAGATAAACAGGGTAAGAATCACAGTCCTTAAGGAGCTCACATGGGACAAAGAGAAAAGAAAACATAAAAGTAATACAACCAGATGGTCACTATAAGAGAGATGCTCACTCAGGGCAGAAAGCAGGAAGTAATCAACTCTGGTTGTAACACTGATCACCACCCATGAAGAGAGAGAGCTATTTATACCATTTAGTACTTGGCTACAATGTTTTATGTTAAAATAAATAAAACGGATTTTTAAAGTTCCAGTTTTTACCAAAAGGGGTAGTAGGGAACCACCATTTTCTAGCATGTCAGGCACTGTGCCTGGCATTTTATACATATTATTTAATCTTGAAAATGACTCTGAGACATAAGCAGTATTATCCCCATTTTTCAAAGAAGGAAGCCAGCAGAGAGAAGTTTGTCCAAGGCAGGATACACCAGAGCCATTATTTGAATCCAGGTTTGTCTGGCTCCAAAACCACATTACTTTCTTTCTGTGAAACTGTAACTCTTTCTGCACAGGATTTTCTTGTTTAAATCACCCTCCACCTTATTTCTCTTCAGTCTGCATTAGTAACTTTTAAGACTATATTTATTAAGCAATACATCCTGCAATAAATAATTCTAGTCTTCAAAGTCCTTATTTCCTAATACCAGGAATCGTAGTTTTAAAAAAACCTTAACAAAGGAAAGGCAAGAAAAGGTTCTTCTTGTATCCAATGTTTCCTCTAAGAAACTCATTCATAAGACTCAAATATAGATGCAGAGAACTTCTGCTATCATGTCTTGCTTAAAAGATTCTTACTTTCTCTGTTTAGATCACACCATAGGTGCTCTGTAAATGCTAGAACTTTTCTTCAAGGTATTGAGAGGGCTGACTCGAAAAGGTCCTAGAGCACTTGAAATTTGAAGAAGTACTAAGCATTTTCTTTTGTTGTTTCTATTCCGGTTCAAAACGTCTTGATAAACAGTAAAAAGCCATGCTCTACAGGAGCTGGTGGAGAACTTTGGATGCAAACGATTCGCCTAGAAGCCAGGGAGGTGGCTGCCTAGCATTCACGCTTCACCTTCGGGCAAAAGGAGAGTTTCAAATGCTGCGGGGTGCGGATGGGGCAAAGGGGGACGGGGGTGGGTCAAGTCTCAGTCCCTAGCACTACGGCCAGGGTCTCCATGCCCGCGAAGGAGCGCACGCTGGGAAGCCCTAGGGCACAACCAAGGCATCTTTCCTTGGAAAAGTTGTAGCGAAGCGGTACTAGCCTTGCGGTCTCCAGTGGTGCTGGTCGCGAACAAAACTGAAAGGGGCCTTCTCGCTGCAGTCAAACGAGCAGATCTGGGCATTTAAACCGAAACTTCACTCCAAGCCCCCAGGAAAAGAACCAGTAATTGCCCCTACAACAGGTTTTCAGAGCGGCCCGCAGCCCCGCACCCGGTGCTCACCTGCGGGCGCGCCGACTCCCGCGCCTGCCCGACCGCCGCGCCCTGCGACCAGCTGAACCAGGAGGAGGAGGACGCGGAGGCGCGACCGCAAGCCCCGCACCGCCATGGCTCGGGACGCGCGGGGACGCGGGCTCTTGGGGAGGCGGCGCGGAGCGCGTGTCGGTGCGAAGGGAGCGCAGCGCCACCGACGGCTCCTAAGCTCCTGCAGGCGCGGCCACCTCAGCTGCACGACTTCGGGCCGGCTGCGGGCTGGAGGAGGCTGGCGGCGCCCGGCCCCGCCCCGGCCCCGTGCTGTCCACTCATAGCCCCACCTCGCCCAATCCCGGCCCCGGCCCGGCCCCGCCCCGGCCCAGCCTCTGAGCCAGCCCCGCCTTTTCCACGCACGACCCCGCCCCGCTCCGCTCGCCCGCCTGGAGGCCCTGTTTCCCGCAGGTGCGACCCTGGAGCAAAGTCTCACGAGGAAGGGGGTGGGCCAAGGCTGCCATCGCAGGCGCGTCCTTTTCCAGCCACCGGGTGACCTTGGCCAAATGACTACATACCTAGGATAACAGCCATTAATTGATGTCTGCTCTGTGCTCAGCACCCAAAGGGAAAACAGACGGACAGACTGCTCCCAGCAGACAGAAACCCGACAAACGTAAATAAAGTGATCAAAGCTACGAAAGACACAAGCAGGAGGCTGAGACAAAATAACAATGGTAGGGGGCTTGCTCTGAGCTCCAGGCTGCAGCCCTCTTCACTCGGCCTCGCTGCCCACTAACTTCTTCCTTACCAGGAAGGTACCAGACACAGCCTGTCTGCCTCACTGGGCTGTTGTGGGGGCCGAAGGACCCGCATTAGCAAACCTTTATTCTGGACCAGCGAGCTGACCCTGGGCAAATCGCCCTTATGGGTCTGTTTCCTCGTCCTTATAAACGAGGTGGATACACTAGAGGACTCAGGAAAGTACGGCTCTGACACCCACCCAAACCACCCATCGCCTCTAACGTGGGCAGTGCCCTGCGTGTGGCCGCCGATTAACATTTGTAAACATTAGTGCCTCAGTCTGTCACAGACACTTAGTAACTTCAGTGGAGATTGATGCTGACTGCTAGAATCCCAGCTCAAATCCCTCTAGGCCCTGTATTTCATCCCCTCTGTTCATAATTGATTAGAAAGCTTCATTTGTCTGAAGGGATTCCGGCGAATTATCTTTAAACTTCGGTGGCAAAACGTGCTTCTGACTCGTCACAAAAACCTGTATGGAGTTGACACTTCTAAGACTCATTGTGAGCAGAAATTTCACTCCAAGCTCCAGACTTGGTAAATCTGTGAAAAACTAAACCTGGTTACAAAGAATCTGAACAGCAAAATTCAGTAAAGACTTTTTTCTTAGGTCCAAGTACAAGCAGGAAAATGGAAACCATATCCAGCGAGGCCGATCTGTCTAAGGAGGACTGAACGAAGGGGCAGAAAAGACGTTGTCCGATGATAACCACGTTAGTCACTTGTTGCACTTCTGCACAGGAGGGAAAGACAGAGCCTCTCATCCTTTCACTGCAGATTTATATTTTGCTCTGAAGAATTTATGGGGCTTATAGACATTTACACAATTCATCCTAAGAGTGTTTGGATGACTTTAAAGTGTTCTGCTTTTATAGCTAAGTGATTTGAAACAGGGAAGTTGAATATCTGCTAGAGGTCACAGTGCCCGTCAATGGCAAAACTAGGATTAAGTGGTTGTTAGCACAGCAAGCATAATTGGAACTCCCAGACCTCCCCAGAGTGTTATATCAATAACCATGAGAAGAAGTGGCTATTTATATAATCTCTGAAAAACACTATTAGTTTTTGTTATTAAGTGAGAGGCAAAGTGTGTCATTGGTTGGGCACTTTAAAATCCAAGCAAATAATCACAGACTATAATATATGCATCTTGGATCGCTTTTTTTCTTTCTTTCTTTTTTTTTTTTTTTTGAGAAAGAGTCTCACTCTGTTGTCTGGGCCAGAGTGCCGTGGCATCAGCCTAGCTCACAGCAACCTCAAACTCCTGGGCTCAAGCGATCCTCCTGCCTCAGCCTCCCGAGTAGCTGGGACTATAGGCATGCACTACCATGCCTGGCTAATTTTTTATATATATTTTTAGTTGGCCAATTAATTTCTTTCTATTTTTAGTAGAGACGGGGTCTCGATCTTGCTCAGGCTGGTTTCGAACTCCTGACCTTGAGCAATCTGCCCGCCTTGGCCTCCCAGAGTGCTAGGATTACAGGCGTGAGCCACCACGCCTGGCCTTGGATGGGTTTTTTCTAGCAGGATGTGCCAATTGCTCATGGCTACTGGATGCAGTAGCTGCACCTGACTCTGTTAACAGGCATCGTCACACTGCTAGGAGACATCGGCTGATCAAATGACAATGAAAACTGCTGCTGTTGCTGTAGCCATCACCTACAGAATTCCCTAAAGTAGCATCTTACAGCTGTCTGAGATTTAACTAAAGGGACTGTCATACAGTTTTTGCATCCCAGACACCACATTTTCCTCTGAAGATTATGGAATTTATATTACACTTTACTGTCTTCACTTGTCCTGCTCTTTCTTCCCTTTTCTGATTATCTAAACCCACCCTTTCTTTGAGGCCCATTTAAATGCCACTTGCCTTCTCTTTATCTGTTTCTCTTACGTCCTCTACCAAGAGATAATGAGCTTCTGAGCCTGGGGCTCATGTCTTACTCATCTTTATAATATCCACTAGGCAGTCCGTACCTTGCCATAGAAAGTAGAATCTAGTAATTATCATATTGACCATGTTAAGTAATGGAAAATGGAATACGTTAAGCATTTTTAAATATACCAGCTTATTTAATCTCAAATAATATTGAAGAGCAGTACTTTGATTACCCTTGTTGTGTTTTGGCCAACCCTTTCTGGGTTCTCTTGGCAGATTCCTTCTCTTCCACTGGGCTCTGCATGTTGGAAATTCCACAGGCTCAAATGTGGGACTTTTTCTCCTGTCTCTGTATACTCCCTCCCTTGGTGATCTTATCCATTTATCCAATTTTAAACACCATCCACATACTGGCAACAACCAGATTCATACTCAGGTACTGATCTCACTTCTGAACCCCAGTGTATCTGACTATGTACTGGACATCATTGTCACTTGAACATGTCACTTAGTATGTCTCAAACCATTTTTTTTGTCTTTATTGAAGTGTAATTTACATATCATGTCTTTATTCCATTTTAAGTGTACAATTAAATGGTTATTAGTAAATTTACCAACTTGTACAGCTATTCACATAAATCAGTTTTAGAGGATTTCCCATCCCCCATT
>CAUYRT010070361.1:0-26775 GCA_963574885.1 Lepilemur ruficaudatus | reverse complement strand
GTTGTGAGAGATTGCTCTGCTTAGGTCTGCCCACAGTGGTGGCAGTGGCTGCTTGGCAAGGCTATTTAGGTGGTGGTCATAGGTGTCATGGCTGTGGGCATTCGCTCAAGTCAGGTCTTGGTATAATGGCAGTATGTGTCAAGGAGCAGCTGTGGCTAGTTGGTCAGTGATATAGAGCTGGGATGCAGGCATGGCATCACACAGTGCCATGGGGGCATGGACCTCTGTGCAATGTGCATGGCTAGGGTCTTGTTCTGCTGGTCAGCATGCAGAGCAGCAGGGACAGAACTGCTGCAAGTCTGGGGCATCTTCCTCACACAGGTCTCAATATGGCTGCTATTGTGGGGCTTCCCTAGTGGTGTTGGCACCACTCCTTTCAAATTCCCTGGTGGAAGTTTGCACCTGGTTTTCAGTCACAGGCTAGGGAGAGCATCTGCTCTCCCTGCTCCCTCCCTGGCCTGGTAAGGGGTTATGTAGCAGCAGTTGCAGCAAAGCTTATCCTTGTGTAGACCTGGTGCTTCAGACCCGAGAGGACAGATGGCATCAGCTGCAACAACTGAGGAACAGAGGCCAGCATGTCCCTGCTGAGCCTGCTGTCTCATGCAACTTTACTGTACATTCTCCAAGCAGTTCCTTGATCAGAATGGAGGCCCACAGTGGTGGTGGTGAGGGCCTCACAGCTTGAGTCACAGTGGCTGTGCAGGAACCATAAGGCTCTGGGATTTTCTCCATTATCCCTTCTCTATATGTAGGCATCGCCCCCAGGTACCTTCTGATCTTGGCATGCGGATTTCCCCAGCCCTGTATCCTTCACTGTGAGTGTTTCCTGTCACTTCTCTGATTATAAACAATGCTCTCTCCCTTTGTAGGTGAGTATCCACTTTCAAACCTCTCCTTGAAAGCAGCTTGGGAGGGCTGCTTCTAGACTGACATCTTGGTCTCCCCTCTGCTATTTTCAACACCATTTGTAAAATCAAATGGTGAAGCTATCTCAACTACATCAATTATATCCACCATGAGTTTATAGTTCCTGGATTTAATTTTGTCTACCCTAATGGCAATGATGTCATTTCTGATGAAAGATGTACACGTGTTGACTTAGTCTCTTCTACCACTGGGTTTGGAACTTTTAAAATAATTTCATACAAATTCTTCCTCCACAGGCTATAACAATTCCCTGTGAAATAGTTGTTTCCTGGGATAGAAAGGAAAATGTACATGTTAAAATTGCAAAGGAACTGTACATGTTATTGTTATTTAAGATATTGTTAAGCTACATAGAAATTTTTGAAGAAGAGAAACAATGCATGATATGTCTCAAAGTATACAAAATATCTAGCCATTTATCTTACAGTCTATTGATCTTTCATAACTATGTTGTACATATATGAAAATAAATGCACTCGTTGTTGAAGTTTATCAAAAACATCATGTACTTAAGTTTCCATAAATCATGAAGTTATATCATGATGGGCTTGGTTGTTAGAAAAAATAAAACATATTTTTATATAATTTTGTAGGAAATCAATAACATTGGATGAGAAAAGCCAGAGTTTCTCAGTGAATGAGACATCTACTCTATGGTTCCCGCAGCTGTAAACAGGCCTCAGAAGCATGATCCCTCCTAACGACACACAGGTCCACCCTTACTTTTTTCTCCTTCTGGGAATTCCAGGGCTAGAAGCTGTGCATATGTGGATTGGTTTTCCATTTTGTGTTGTATATTTGACTGCTTTATTGGGAAATATTACAATTGTTTTTATGATCCAGACAGAATATAGTCTCCACCAGCCCATGTTCTACTTCCTGGCCATTCTATCATCTATTGACCTGGGCCTGTCCACATCGACCATCCCCAAGATGCTTGGCATCTTCTGGTTCAACCTGAAAGAAATCACTTTCGAGGGCTGTGTCATCCAGATGTTCTTCATCCACCTGTGCACTGGCATGGAGTCAGCTGTGCTTGTGGCCATGGCCTATGACCGCTATGTAGCTATCTGTAACCCTCTTCGCTACACGCTTGTGCTGACAAACAAGGTGGTGTCAGTTATAGCACTGATCATCCTTCTGAGACCCTTAGCCATTGCAATCCCCTTTGTTCTGCTCATCCTACGACTGCCCTTCTGTGGACACCAAATCATCCCCCACACCTACTGTGAGCACATGGGCATTGCTCGCTTGTCCTGTGCCAGCATCAAAGTCAATATTATTTATGGCTTATGTGCCGTCTCTATCCTGGTATTTGACATCATAGCCATTGTCATTTCCTATGTCCATATCCTTCGTGCTGTCTTCCGTCTACCTTCCAGGGATGCCCGACTCAAGGCACTCAGCACCTGTGGCTCCCATGTGTGTGTTATGTTGGCTTTCTATACACCAGCATTTTTCTCCTTCATGACTCACCGGTTTGGCCGAAATGTTCCTCGATACATCCATATTCTGCTTGCCAACTTTTATGTTGTCATCCCACCGGCCCTCAACCCTATTATTTATGGGGTCCGAACTAAGCAAATCAGAGAGAGGGTAATTAGAGCTTTTAGAAATAAATTATGAAATTTGGACTTCAGAGATTAAGAAGCTTGAATTGGAAAAAAAGGGGAACTTATTCCCTACTCTCAAAATTGCAACATCATGATAGCTGCAGAAATCATGGTGAACTATGATGAACTATGTGCAGATTTATAAAGTCTTTCATTTATATTAGTGAGAAAAATAAATCACAAGAAATATTAATAAACATTTAATATAAGCATACCATGTCAACAATTATGTAAAAGTAAAAACATGTACATAAAAAGCACATGAAGTTGATAAAAAGTGGCTAGCATAATGATAGTAGCAAACATTTATAGAATACATATTACAATTCAGGAATAGTTTTCATGACTTTAAAAGTATTAACTCACCAAATTCTTAAAACTACAATAAGTAATTACTTCTTCACACCCTCTTCCTATAGCTTAGGAAACTGAGGCAATGGAATGATGTGGAAAAGAATATATACAGAATCAGCAACTGAAGGAAAATGGAGGGGTGAACAGACACTAAAATCCTTCCATCTGAAGAGATAGAAGCTTATATTTAGCCAGGATGCTGCATAAACAGGACATACACTCCTTTTCTTTTCTTTTCTTTTCTTTTTCTACCAGAGAGCAATATTACCCCAAGCCAACAACCAGGTTAGAGAATGAATGAAAAATACAAAGTCACCCACTAGTTTTTTTTGTTTGTTTGTTTATTTTGTTTTTCCGATCCATTCCAGGATAACATCTTGCCCACATGGGTGGCTTGGAGTGACATAATCTGAACATGAGAATGAACAATGAAAGAGGAGAGTAATAATAGCATAAAACTAATTTTTATAGCTGATGAAACGTAGCAGCAACATGACAGTGTTAAGTAAAATATTTATAGACTCGTTAAACAAAAAGCACATATGCCCTCAGATTTTCCTTTACCACTGTTTTCATCAAAATATTCAATGAACCTGTAAATGTGAAAGTAAGCATACAATATGAAGTGTGAATAAATTGTTAGAATTGGTCTCTGGGCAAGTTCTTTGACAAATATCAGGAAAAGAGCTCATGCAGCCTCAAAACTATATATTAATATTATTTTGGCATAAGTAGCATTTTTAATGTCAGAAAAGAAACTGGCTATTTCTCAGTTGAGTAAACAAAAATACAACTTCAGCATATTCAAAACCTATGGAATAAGTACCTCCCGATTCCATATGATTTAGGAAGCATATAAACACTATGATACAAGAGGTAATATTAATATTACTACTAATAATAGCATGTGACATTTCTTGAACTCTTATAATATTCTAGGAATTACATTAGGTTCTTTAGGTAATTCACATTTCAGAATAAGTAGGTTGAGATTGATAAGTTAAGTAATTTACACATAGTCATATAATTGTCATATAACAGCATTTGAACCAAATAATTTAGTTAAAGGAAGATTTCTTTAACCTCTCTGCTATGATTTAATGTAGAAATAGACTGTAAAACAGACAATTAAATTTTAAGAAAACATTTAGGAGTCAACATGAGATATAATTTAAAAAGGAATTATATAAAGCAATGAGCATAACTATTAACTCAGAAACGTGAATGAAAGATGAGGAATACATATTTGAAGAAATATATATTCCAAATATGAAGATACCCTGACAAAAACAATTAGAGGAAGTTAACAGATATAAAAGCTAGAAGTGAAGATGAACCACATAAAAAAATTGGTGTGCATATGAGACAAAATACAAAAGGAATTTCTGGCTCTCTAGATGCAGATTTGAACCAAGAAGCTTCAGAATGCTAACTCAAATGCTCAGATAGCCTCAGTCTCCAAAGAACCTGACCCAGGATGTTCTCAGGGGAGCCACCCTTCTCTTCATAGAGTGTTCCTCTTGGAGGATCCTGGGCAGGAAGATCAGCCTGATACTGCAAGAAGAGGCAGAACAGTGTTCCTGGGAAAGGACCCCAGGTCATACTTCATATTTGTGAGTGTCTCCCATGAAAAGGCTCAGACAGCTGGGGCAGACCAGCACAGTGGCCATTGAGGAGAGTTTCTGGAAGTTACATCAGGTAGTACCACCTACAGATATACCATAGAAGAAAGTGTCAGCCTCCTTTATTTCAGCTACCACTACAGAGAGGGAGCAACAAGACCGGTATGGTTCACTTTCACTGCAGATATGTGCCTGAGAGAGCGATAAGTGTCTGGAACCATGGACTGTATCAGGGAGGTCAGCATGTTAGTCAAGAGAGTGACTTCTTTGAAAGAGTTGCTGTATCTTACTAGCTGTAAGGCCTTGGGGATGATGTTTGCACTGTGAGCTGAAAAACAGGGATGTCAATAATTGCCTTATTTAAGTATTAGCCTGTGTTTAAGAATGAGATTCTGTAAAGTGTTTTTCACAGTTGGAGTGATAAAAATGCAAATTTGAGTTATGGAATCCCATTTTGTTCTGACTGTGTTGATTCTAACCTACATGTTCCATGTTCCATAATGAAATTCAATTAATTTATATATTTATTATAGGCAGAAAGTCTTTCTTAAATGGGTATCAGTGAAGAGGTCCTGAAAGTTTTACCATTTGTTTCCTAACTAAATACACAATGTGTACCTGGAATATTCTGAAGATGTGTTAAAACACAGGCTCCTAATCTAATTAGAGAAGAGTCTTCATTTTCAAATTAGACTGACTGACTGGGACTCAGTTCACATGGTCCCTTCTAGGATAATGAATCTAATATCTATACCATTAGTGAGAGGTGTTTTATTTAGAAATGAAACGTTATCACCAAGATCCATACCCATGGATAATAATAATGACAAAATATTCCAGGTAATGTTACTAAGGACCCAGTGTCAAGGCATTCTGTTGGGTACCTCATATGCAACACTAAGTTGCTGACCACTAAAACCACATATAAGGTTGATGTTATGATTATCTCCACTTCTAGAGATAAATAAAGTAAGTCTCAGGGAATAATTTTTCTAAGGTCATTAGTAAGTGGGAGAGTTAAGACATGCATCCATTTTGCCTGAGTCCAAAGGGAGTGGCTCTAGACACCAAATTAACTGATTCCCAGTCACTCACAGTCAACAGATGGGTTTTGACATAGAAAGAGTCCATGGCTGAATCTGACACTGAGTGGACATCTGTTAGCAAGAACAATGTAGTAAGAGGATCTGCTAATCAATATCTGAAACCATGTAAACATGGGACCTTCAAATAAATCCATACCCTCACAATTTTTGAGAAAAGGCAGAAAAGGCTGGTTTGTCTGTAAGGCTAAAATTTATCAATGGATTGTGAATGTCAGGAATATTGAGAAAGTCTGGATCTGATTCTATCGAGGCTCAATAAAAACAATACAATAATGTATCATTGGTGTCTGCTGTAGACATTAGATATAGGATGTCATTTATATATATGCCAAATATATGAAATCCCCGAATTAGAGTCACTATAAGGGAAATGTCAAAACAGATAATTGTCCCATAATGATGGCAGAGAGCCATCACAGAGCCAAAGATTCAAAGGAGATGAATAACTTGCACTCAGGATGTTAAGAGAGAAGCTTCATATGCATGGCCTCAAAACTTAAAAGAGCTCCACTTTTATGCAACCCTTGCTTTACACTTTATATCACTGAAACTTTCTTTTTTATACATGTAATACATGCGAGTTTCTAATGGGATCTATTATCTACTGCTACTATCTATATAGAGTTATTTTTCTTATTATCCTGGTCCAGAGGCTTTAAATAATTGTGAAATTATAAATGGAAGGCTTTTCTGCCTTAACTTATAATTACTATTTCTATATTAACCTTAGCAAAGGCATTATTGCCCAGAGGAATTTTTGTAATAGGAATACAGATGCATGCTCTAATTCTAACCATACAAATCATGTTTTTGTGTCACCTTAGACAAGTTCCTCAGACTCTCTTCACCTTAGGTTTGCTTTCTGTAAAACTAGTATGATCTAGTTTATAGAGCTGTTATCGGTCATAGAGTGGTTATCAAATTTGAATGAGAATATTTGTATAAGTATTTAGCACAGTGCTTGAAAATATATTTTCTTTGATGGACCTTTTGCTCTATGCAAGTTGAGTAAAATAACGTAGAGAAATAGCTACGTACTTGTGTGAATTGGAGAAAAATATACACCCTTTAGGCCATCGCTATTGATACAAACCCAGTTGATTAGGCCTCTGGCTTCCTGATATTAGTTTTTAATTTTAATAATAATTTGGTTGAATGTGTTGAGGAATATATTTAAGATGTTTTAGTGGGGCATAAAAATACTGTGATACATAAATAATAAACATAAATGATCAAACGGAACAATGTTGGATGAGATAGTAGAGTTCTTTCTACTCTACTACAACCCTGGCATGCTGTTTGTCTGTGTACTTCATCGTTATTTAGAGTGATCTCAGTTATCTATGAACTTTATCAAACAATCATAAAGAATATATCACTGTTAGCATTTGACTTAAAAGATAATTGTAAATAAGAACAAAAATATCAGGAATAAAAGCTAAACCCCATTCAAAACAGAAATCATCACCAAATATTAATCTTAACATAGGTTATATATTTTATTTTATGTTCCTTGAGTGTGACTATAAAATATTGTAGTCAGATGTTAAGATTTTTGGCTTTCCTTATTATGTGAGATAAATTAATAGTCTATTCAAATAAAATATTTCAGTTCTAAAATAAGTTCCAAAATTAAATATTTTATGAAAAAAATTATATTGTTTTCTAGATTTTAAAATATGAAAGATGACATATATTTTGACTAGATTTGTGTTTTATGTTATTTCATTATAGAGCATTTGAAACATATACAACTAAACAGAGAAGCTAATACTCCTGGCACGTAATTCAACAACTGTAAAGATTCTGCTATTTGCTCCAAGTTTGAATTTTATTTTTATTTTTGAGACAGTGTCTCACCCTGTCGCCCCAGCTAGAGTGCAGCAACATCATCATAGCTCACCATAACCTCAAGTCCTGGACAGAAACGGATTCTCCTGCCTCAGCCTCCTGAGTAGCTGGGACTACAGGTGTGGCCACCACCCCCAGGCTAATTTTTTGCATTTTCAGTAGAGGCAGGGTCTGGCTCTTGCTCACGCTGGTCTCCAACTCCTGAGCTTAAGCAGTCCTCCTGCCTTGGCCTCCCAGAGTGCCATGATTACAGGCATGAGCCACCACGTCCAGCCTGAATTTGATTTTTAAAGGTAAAATTTACATATGTTTAAATGCACAAATGTACAAATGATACTTGTACATTTAAAATGTGTAAATTTTATCTTAAAATTCAAACTTAGAGAATATAGTAGCATCTTTACATATATATCCTATACACTATAAATACATAGAATTTTTCCACCACCTTACAACATCCTCTTGTGTTCCTTCCCAGTTAATTCCTGACCCGTTTCAACCCCTAGCAAAAACTGACCCAATATTTTCAGCATGTATTTTGTATGTGTGTTCTAGAATTTCATACAAATGAAATAATATAGCAATACTCTTTTGCAAGTAGTGGCAATCATTGGCTCATCATAATGATTTTAGATTCATCTATGCTGCTGCATGTGTAAGTGATCAAGTCATCTTTATTGCCCAATGGAATTTCATCAGGTAAACTTTCCAAGATTGATTTATTGATTCACTGATTGTTGAGTATTTGTATTGTTTCCACTTTGAGGCAATTATGAATAAAGTTGCTGTTAATACTCTTGTACAAGGCTTGTGTGAACATACACCTTCATTTGTTTAGAGTAAACACCTAGGAGTTCAATAGTGTGTAGTGATTAATGATGGTATGTTAATAAATTGATAAGAGATTATAATTTATTAACCAAATTTTATTTTCAATGTTTACTACCAATGTAGTAGAATCTATTGCTCTACATCCTTGCTAAAATTTGGTATTGTCATGCTTTTTAATTTTAGCCATTCTAGTGAAAGTAAAATAAGTCATTGTATCTTTAAGGTACCATTCCTGATGCCTAATGCTTTTAAGAATTTTAATGTTATTTGTATACTTTTCTTTACCAAGTGTCAGTTTAGATCTCTTTTCCTCTTTTTCCATTGCTTGTTTTTCTTAACTTTTAGTTGTAAGTATATTTATATGCTCTTGGCAGAAATTCTTTTTCAGATAAGGATCGTGGACATTTCCTGCCAGGCTGTTCCTTTATTTAGTTTCTTAATTATTAATTTTTGAATTTGATAATATGTAATAGGGTACTTTTTGTGGTTATTGTTCTAATGTACTGCATAAGAAACCATCACTTTCCACAGGGTCTCATAGATACACTTCTTTGTTTATTCTGTACATTAGAGCTTGAACTTTTTAAAAATTTAGATCTAACTTAAAAATGTAATTCATATTTTGCATATATTGTGAAGATGGAATCAAGAATCATGTTTTTTTGTTTACAGAAGTACATTCAGTTGCATTAGTATCATTGCTAGAACAGACTCTGTCTTCACTGAATTACTATATTGGTTTCTTTATAAAAATTAAATCAAGCATATAAAGAGGGTCTTTTTCTGCTCTTCCTATTTAACTATTTGTCCATCACTGTGCAAGTGTCACACTGTCTTGATTACTCTAGTTTGATAATAAGTTTGAAGTCTTTTAATACAAGATCCCCATTTTGTTACTCTTTTTCTTATGAATTTAGAATATTCTTATAATTATTTCAGGATAAGACTAAATTTATTGGTATGATTGAAGCTTTCTTAAATTTATTGACCATTCTTGGAAGAATTGTCATCTTAACATATGTAAGTATTCAAAACCAGTGATATGGTATGTTTTAAAGTTGGTGCAAAAGTAATTGCAGTTTCAGACCATGAAATTTAAATTGTTACGATTAGGTTCAAACACATCTTTATTAATCAAAGTAAGAACGATTACAATCAACACATTTTTGCCAATGAGAAATGAGTTTGTTTATTCTTGTAGCGTAAAAATCCCTGCTTCAGGATTTGACAAACTCTCGGAAAGCATTTTCTGCATCCTGCTGGTTGTGGAAGCGTTTTCCCTACAGAAAGTTGTTGAGATGCTTGAAGAAGTGGTAATTGATTGGTGAGAGGTCAGGTGAATAAGGCAGATGAGGCAAAACTTCGTAGCCCAATTCATTCAACTTTTGA
The DNA here is from genome assembly GCA_963574885.1 of Lepilemur ruficaudatus. Classification (NCBI taxonomy): domain Eukaryota; kingdom Metazoa; phylum Chordata; class Mammalia; order Primates; family Lepilemuridae; genus Lepilemur; species Lepilemur ruficaudatus. The sequence continues at coordinate 17,082 of CAUYRT010070361.1, read as the reverse complement.
AGTGTTGGTTGTGCCAAGGTCCAGCCATTGTCATGGAGAAGAATTAGGTCCTTTCTGTAGACCAATGCCTGCTACAGTAGTTGCAGTTTCAGTGCATCTCGTTGATTTGCTGATCATACTTCACAGATGTAATGGTTTCAGCAGGATTCAGAAAGCTGTAGTAGATCAGACCAGCAGCAGACCACTAAACAGTGACCATGACCTTTTTCTCATGCACGTTTGGCTTTGGGAAGTGCTTTGGAGCTTCTTCTCTGTCCAACCACTGAGCTGATCATCACCAGTTGTATAAAATCCACTGTTCATTGCATGTCACAATCTGATCCAGAAATGGTTTGTTGTTGTTGCATACAAGAAGAGAAGAAGACACTACAAAACAACGTTTTCAGTCAGCTCATGAGGCACCCACTGATCAAGCTTTTTCACCTTTCCAGTCGGCTTCAAATACTGAATGACTGCAGGATTGTCTTTGGCAACTTCTTGTGTAATTCTAAGAGGATTAGCTTTGATGATTGCTTTTAATTGGTCCTTGTCAACTTCTGATAGCCAGCCACTGTGCTCCTCGTCTTCAAGGCTCTCCTCTCCTTTGTAAAACTTCTGAAACCACCTTGCACTGTAGCTTCATTAGCAGTTCCTGGGCTGTATGCGTTGTTGAAGCTGTGAGTTGTCTCCACTGCTTTATGACCCATTTTGAACTCGAATAAGAAAATTGCTCAGATTTGCTTTTTGTCTAACATCAATTCCATAGTCTAAAATAAATATAAAATAAACAGCTAGTAAGAAGTCATTAGCAAAAAAATATAAAACGAGAAATGTTCATTAAAATGATGTATAACATAATCACACTTATTTAAGAATGTGTTCCTAATATTAAAGGGCAAATTTCAACAATGCTAAAATCACAATTACCTTTGCACCAACCTAATATTTTTTAATTATTTTTAACTCCTCTGTCATGTTTTGTTATTTTAAGTGTTTGTTGCTGAGTAATTCATGTTTTAATGACATTGTAAGTAGAATAATAAATTTTTAAAAAATGAATATTAAAATTTTAATTTTCTTGTTTGCTATATTATATAGAAAAAGTATTGATTCTTATATCTGAGTAACTGATAAGTTAAATCATTGGTTGTAAATTCTCTTATTTTTGCCTTAAAATATGTGTTATTTATGAATAGGCAAGTTTTCCTTCATTCCAATCATAGTATCTATTATTTATTTTTTCTTGACACGTTGACCTTATTAGGATCTCCAATAAAATATTGAATAGAATTGATACTAGTTGATATTCTTGCCTAATTTGCAATTCTATGGGAAAATTTTTCAGTATTTCACCATTCTGTATATTAACTATTGGTTTTTCAGATTTCTTTCATCAAGTTTTAAAAAGTTTTCTTTTTTTCCCCAGTTTTCTTAAAGTTTTTATCTTTAAATATCATACATGGAAGCTAAATTTAATTAAATATTTTTTCTACCTCTACTAGAATGATCATATGTTTTATGCATCATTTGTTTATGTGGTAAATCATAACTTTTTCAACTAAGTAGAAAAATATTAATAATGATCATCCACCAAAGCATAAATGCAGTCTCATTAAAAGGTATATATGCAGTTTTACTAAAGCAAAAAAGGAGAAAAATAACACCTAGTGAGCAGAGATTATGAAAGATAGATGGGCCACCTAAGTGGATACCTTCTTAATAATAATTTCATAATTTTGTCTCATTGTGTTTCCTCATCCTTTTTTTTTTATAACATTTTGGGGGATTTTTCTCTTAACTATCTGCTCAACTCAGTAACTAAAGTAACTTAAATATGTTACAAAAGTTCTGGTTACTGGATCTTGTGAGTGTATGTGTTTGGGGAAGTTCTGGTTACTGTGAGGGGTTTCAGTTGACACTAGTATATACAGATGAGCACCTTACAAATGCATGAGCTAAAGATGATCATGAGTCACTACGTCATACTATCACCAGAAAAGACTGCATCTAACTTCCACAAACCCAATTTTATATTAAATAAGATAGTCAATAATTTGAATGGCTCTGATAGTTAATTGTCCCCTAATACCCTTATATTATGTTCTTAATTTTTTACTTAGCATGCTATTATATATAGTGATAGCCAACCACCATGTATTCCTTTGTGTCTCCCCAGAAATACTGAAGAAGACAGTAGAGTATCTTCCAAGATTCCTCAGCAGAATGTCTTCTGTCAATGACACATCCTCATATCCCTCTGTCTTCCTTCTGCTGGGTGTCCCAGGCCTGGAAGCTTTCCATGTCTGGATTGCCTTCCCTTTCTTTGTTGTTTATTTGATAGCCCTTGTGGGCAATTTCACAATCCTCTGTGTGATCAAGACTGAGCAGAGTCTTCATCAACCCATGTTCTACTTTCTTGCTCTTCTCTCTTTTATTGATCTAGGCCTTTCCACTTCTACCATCCCCAAGATGCTGGCAATCTTCTGGCTGAACTTCAGGGAGATAAGCTTTGAAGGCTGCCTCATCCAAATGTTCTTTATCCACACCTACACTGGTATGGAATCTGTTGTACTCCTGGCCATGGCAGTTGACCGCTTTGTTGCCATCTGTTACCCCCTGAGATATACCACTATCCTCACCAACAAAGTGGTAGCCATCATGGCCTCTGTTGTAGTGGGGAGGCCAGTCCTCCTTGTCTTCCCCTTCTGTCCTCTTCTCAAACGACTGCCCTTTTGTGGACACTACATTGTTCCTCATACCTACTGCGAACACATGGGAATCGCTCGTCTCGCCTGTGCTAGCATAAGGGTCAACATCATCTATGGGTTATTTACCATTGCTGCCCTGATCTTTGACTTAATCCTCATCGCCCTCTCTTATGTTCAGATCCTACGAGCTGTTTTCCGCCTTCCTTCCAGGGATGCCAGGCTCAAAGCACTGAGCACATGTGGTTCGCATGTGTGTGTTATCTTAGCCTTCTACACACCAGCATTTTTCTCCTTCATGACTCACCGGTTTGGTAGAAATGTTCCTCAATACATTCACATCCTCCTGGCCAATTTGTATGTGGTGGTCCCTCCTTGTTTAAATCCAGTCATTTATGGGGTCAGAACAAAACAAATTCGGGACAGAGTTGTGAAAATATTTGTAAAGAAAGAGTGATTCAAATGTATTTAGAAGTTGATAAATTACTTTAGGCTATCCTTCAAGTTGTACAGCATGCAGGCTGCCCAAAATTGACACTAGGTAAAGGGGCACTCAGACATCTTTTCAGCCATTATTAGAGTCTCCTAAACACACTCTAAGTGGTTCTTCTATGTAATTTCCACTTTGACTCTCAATAGATCAAAGTGTTTTTCTTAACCGAGGATGAACAAAGAACATTTGCAGCAAAGTATTATCTGATGAAAACTGGTAATGGTGCCTAGGTTGAGAACCCATGCTTTAGAGCAATCCCTAAAATAACTAAAGAAATGTATAAATAAATTACAGATACATAACCAAAAGCCAATAAATAAATTAAAATTCAATGTTAAAACTAATCAAGACTGGCTGCTGTGTAAAGCCATCTTTGCATGGTTCCTGGGTCTGGCTTCCTGCCTGATGCAGCTATCTCCATCCCCGGAGGTAGCTTTATTGCCAGAGTCCCCAACTCTCCTATCTTTTCCATTCCCTGAATCAGATCACTGGCATGCCCCTCCATGTCAAACACAGCCTTGGACGCGAGCTTCAAGATCATGACCCAGGACTTGAAGAAGAAAGTTGTGGAGGGGGCAGAGAATGGAAGAGCTACCCCTGCTAATGGGAATGCTCACAAGGAAAATGGGGAGCAGGAGGCTGACAATAAGGTAGATGAAGAAGAGGAAGAAGGTGGGGAGGAAGAGGAGGAGAAAGAAGGTGATGGTGAGTAAGAGGATGGAGATGAAGATGAGGAAGCTGAGACCTCCCTGGACAAGTGGGCAGCTGAAGATGATGAGAACAATGAAGTTGATGCCAAGAAGCAGAAGACTCATGAGGATGACTAGACAGCAAAAAAAGAAAAGTTAAACTTAAAAAAAAAAAAAGGCCGCCTTGACTTATTCACCCTCCACTTCCCATCTCAGAATCTAAATTGGTCACCTCCAATAGAGAGGCCCATCTGCCCCTCTAGCACAGTGCCACCCACAGGTGATGCTGCTCTCCACCACCCTACCAAAACCACAAGAACTTGCAACAGGGGAGGAAAAAAAGAACGAAAACTTCTAAAGTCCTGCTTTTTTACTTGAAAGTAATTTACAAAGGAAATTTGTTTGTATTTTTATTTACATTTTGTATTTTTGTACGTATTGTTAGGGGTCAGCCCTTTTTAATGATGTCTGGACAACCAAACCAGCCTTTGGATGTTCTCTGTCCTACTTCTGACTTTACTTGTGGTGTGACCATGTTCATTATAATCTCAAAGGAGACAAAAAAACTTGTAAAAAAAAGCAAAAACAACAGCATAAAAACAATCTTATTCCAAGTATTCCAGCATCCTTTTTTGTGTATGTACTTAGCTACATGCACTATTAAGTAGTTGGTTTGTATGAGATGGTTAAAAAGGCCAAAGATAAAAGGTTTCTTTTTTTTTCCTTTTTTTTTGTCTATGAAGTTGGTGTTTATTTTATTTATTTATTTTTGACCTGTTTGATGTATGTGTGAAACAATGAATTTTATTTTGATAAGTTGTTCTAACAAAATAATAAAAATAAAAAATTATTCAAATCCCAAAGTAAGCAGTACATATGTTAATTAGCTAAATTTAGTCTTTCCACAACATATATATATTTCAAAACACCATTTTGTACATAATAAATACAATTTTACCCCACATAATTATTGGTTTTTGCAGTGTAAATATTTAACATCCACTCTCTTAGCTTTTACAAGAATACACTAAATACATCATCATTAACTATATTCACCATGCTGTACAATGTATCTCTTGAATTTATTCCTCCTAACAGTAATTTTGTGTCATTTAACCAACATCTCCCCAACACCTAACCCCAATCTCCCTACCCTCTGTAAATATTATGGTACTCTCTACTTCTATGAGATCAACATTTTAAAATTCCACATATAGGTGAGATATTGTGATATTTGTTTTTCTGTGCCTATCTGGCAATTTAAAAATAAGTACGTAAATAAATAATTATCAATAGAAAAGTAGACTGTAAGGTAGGAAATGAAGCAAGAGAAAAGCAACAACAAATAGATGAAACTTCTGAAAAATAAAATGATAGGCCTAAATTCAACCATATCACTAATTACATTAAATGTAAATGATCTGAACACACCAATTTAAGATAGAGATTAGTGAAACTGAATAAAAAAGAAAAATCTAGGTGATATTGGCTTCATAGAATGAGTTGGAGAGGATACCATCTTCTCAATGTTGTGGAATAATTTCAGCAATATAGATAAGAGTTCTTCTTTGTAAGTCTGGTAAAATTCAAGTGTGAACTCATTTGGTTGGGGATTTTTTTGTTTTTGGAAGATTTTTAATTGTTGTTTTAATTTCTGTGCTTGATATTGGTCTGTTCAGGAATTCTATTTCTTCCTGATTGAGCCTAGGGAGGTTGTGTGTTTCCAAGAATCTGTCCATTTCCTCCATGTTTTGTAGTTTTTGGGCATATAGATTTTTATAGTATTCAAAGATAATGTTTTGTATCTCTGTGATGTCTGCGGTGACCTCTCCTTTTCCATTTCTACTTGAGCTTATTAGAGTCCTTTCCTTCCTAGTTTTTGCCAATCTAGCAAGAGGGCTGTCAATTTTGTTTATCTTTTAAAAAAAACAACTATTGGTTTTATTAATCTAAGTAGGCAAAGGACATGAACCGAAACTTTTCAAAAGAAGCAAAATAATGGCCAGCAAACAGATAAAAAAAGTGCTCAACGTCTCTAATCATTAGGGAAAAGCAAATCAAAACTACAATGTGATATCACCTAACACCAGTGAGAATGGCCTTCATCAAAAAGTCCCAAAACAACAAATGCTGATGTGGATATGGAGAGATAAGAACATTATTACACTGCTGGTGGGACTGGAAATTAGTACAACCCCTATGGGACTAATTTGGAGATATCACAAGGAGTTAAAAATAGAAATACCATTTGATACAGCAATTCCACTACTAGGCATCTACCCAAAGGACAAAAAGACATTCTATAATAAAGACATCTGCACTCGAATGTTTATGGTAGCACAATTCACAATTGCAAAGATGTGGAAACAACCCAAGTGCCCATCAATACATGAATGGATTAATAAAATGTGGTATATGTATTCCATGGAACACTACTCAACTACAAAAAACAATGGTGAACTAGCACCTCTTATATTATTCTGGATAGAGCTTGAGCCCATCCTTCGAAGTGAGGTATCACAAGAATGGAAAAATAAGCACCAGATGTATTCACCATCAAGTTTGTACAAACTGATCAACACTCAGGTGCTCACATTAATATTCACTGGGTGCCAGTCAGGAGGGAGGGGGGTGGTAGGGGTGGGTAAACTCACAACTAATGGATATGATGTGCACTGTATGGGGGAAGGAAAACTTGTAGCACTGGCTTGGGCGAGGCAAAGGCATTATATGTAACCAAAATATTTGTACCTTCATAATATTCTGAAATTTAAAAAAATGTACAAAAAGGAAATGAAAATAAAAATTTTCAAATAAAAAAAAGCAAAATCTAACTATGTTGTCTACAGTACCCACTTTAAATATAAATATACAAATAAATTGAGATGACAGAAAATACATAGCCTGTAAAATGTATTTAAAACCAAACTGAAATGGCTATATTAATATAAGACATTAATATAAAGTAGAATGCAGAATAAGAAATATTGCCAAAAATAAAGATATATATACAATGATGAAATAATTTCTCCAAAAAGATATAACTATATTGAATACATATTTACTTAATTACAAAGGTTCAAATTACATGAAAGAAAATTGATAGATTAAAAGGAAATATGGCCAAATGCACAGTTATATTTTGAGGATTCAAGATTCTTTTCAGTACCCAAAGAATAAGTAGAGAGAAAATTGGCAATCAAAAAATTGCATGAGATTTGGCTAAAAATTGATTAGGGTGAAATTCATAGCATTACCTAATACTAGAAAAAGCTATGGAATAATAAATTTACATTATGTACTGTTACTTACCATCCCTCTTTATTAGTTGTAAAGTACACTAAGGGAAATAAATTTGCTTGCTCTGTTTGCTGACATGCCTTTAAGCCCAGATAAATCTGTGGTACATAATAGATGCTTACTAAATATATAGTGCATGGATAGATAAATGCAAGCATTAATGTTTTCAGTATCATTTATATACTTTATTTACTCATACACTTCAAGAATAACAAATTCTGAATATTTAGAATTTTCACAATTTTGAAAGACACTCAGTGCTTGCACCAGTACTGTGAATGAATTCCTTGAGAGTCCATATTCATGCTCAAAGGAGTCCCTAAGTTGCACAGTGAAAGCTGTATGACGTGCCACTTGTTTCCTTTCTTCCTCCTTCTCACTAGCTTTCCCTCATGGTTATGGTGATAGTACAAGTTAACCAAACTCTGATTAATTATCATCTGAATCATTTACATTAAAATTCCACCCTCCAAAAATCCACACACTCAGAAAGACCTTCCTATTTGGTTAATCTTATAAGATATAATAATAAATGGGTTTCATAAAACAGCCAGTGAACACATGAATGCAGAAGGAATGATACTGAAATAATCTTACCTTTATTGAATGCTTAAGTATGCTATAACATAAGTGCTAAACACTTTGTGATCATTAACTTATGGGATAAATATTATTGTATCTGTGTTACAGATACAATATGCTAAGATAGGTTAGGTAAATTGTATATAAACTTCCACTTACAGTAGTAGTAAGTGGAAAAATTGAGATTCTAATTCCTGATCTTGCTGATGCTATTAATAGAATCTAAGAAATTTATATCAAAGAATGATAGAAGGATAGGAGTGAGTAGAAAAGAAAGCCCCAAAATTATTAGCTGATTTTAGTTTTGAATAATTGTAGAACACATTCTCGGATCTGTTTGGTTCTTACTCCGTAGATGATAGGGTTCAGCATAGGGGGTACCAACAAGTACATGTTGGCCAGGAGGATGTGTGTGTGGCGTGGTATATGCTTGCTAAAGCGGTGGGTGAGGAAGGAGAAAAGAGCAGGGATGTAGAAGGTGAGGATGACACAAACATGGGACCCACAGGTGCTAAGTGTCTTCAATCTAGCATCTTTAGAAGGGATACTGAATACAGTACGGAGAATCTGCACATAGGACAGAGAGATGCATGTCACATCAGTCCCGACAATTAAGACAATAACTGCCAAACTATATAGACTATTGATGGAAATGTCTGCACAAGCCAATTTCACCACAGCCATATGCTCACAGTATGTGTGGGGGACCACATTGGTCTGGCAATATGGCCACATTCTTACCAAGAAGGGATGTGGTGTCATTAGCAATAACCCACGTAGAAGTGCCATGATGCCAACCTGAGCCACTGCAGAATTTGTAAGAATGGATGAATGTCTCAGAGGATTGCAGATTGCCACATACCGATCCAGTGCCATGGCCACAAGCAGCCCTGACTCCACCCCAGAGAAAGCATGGATGAAAAACATCTGAGTGAGGCAGGCATGAAAGTTGATCTCATGATAATTGAACCAGAAGACACCCAACATCTTAGGAAGAGTAGAGGTTGACAAGATGAGGTCTGTGATGGCCAACATGGAAAGAAAATAGAACATGGGTTCATGGAGAATAGTCTCAGTTTTGATGATGAAGAGGATGACTATGTTGCCCATGAGGGCAACAACATACATTGAGCAGAAAGGAATAGATATCCAAATGTGAAAGTCTTCTAAACCAGGTATGCCCATCAGGATGAAGGTACTGGGATTCGTGAATGTGGTGAAGTTAGAGTTATGCGTGGCAATACTGGCTACACGAAACATACTCTTGCCAACTTCCGCTTTTGTCCTTGTAGTAGCACTATATGCGCGCACTCTGCTAAATCTGCAATAGAATTACTCAGTATAAAAACACAACCAGAAAAGTTTATCTATATTTTAAGTCTCCCTTTTTGAGGTTTTTGGAAATTAGAAGTGTTGTAGCCCTTATCATCAGCTATTAATCTTATTAAGTAGTAGTGTGGTGGAGTAAAAACAATCTTCTCTGCTTATGACCCTGCCTGGGACTCAGAAGCTCCATAGTGTTCTGTCTGACATTAGGTGTTCTCATTCTACTTGTATTAGCTAGGCTGAACAAAAATCCCGATAAATAACATAGGTTCCTCATATCCTAACCTCATAATCCCCCAAGACAAAGAGGAAAATCTGCAACATTGTCCTTAAGAATATATACTCCTACAAATTAGTTATGGTCTTGGAGACTTTAAGTATGAGGCAAATCCAAAACAGATATCTGTGAGAAAAATAAGCTTTTCATAATTGCATCCTATGTGAATGACAATACTTTTTTGAAATTTTCCTCCATGGTGAATGCCTCTATTTTGGCCATAAAAATATATGTAATTCCAGAGTTACACTTAATGTAAGCATACCAATTACACTTAAATGTATAATATTTCCAGGAGAGCAACAAAGCCATTGATACTTAAGATCCCCCAAAATAAATATGCTTCCTGAATTTTTTAATATCCCTGGGAAAATATATATATTCTACACACACACACTCTCTCTCTCTTTTATATATGTATGTGTGTGTGTATATGTATGAGTAACCATAAATGTTTTCTGTTTTATCTTACTTATATCGAGATGCTAGTTAGGGTGCTTTAGTAAAGAAAGACTGGTGAGCTCTAAATCAGTCAATAAATCAATTAATCAATCATCGAGTTTTGAAAATAGTAACAGTTACTACTTTTTTGTGCCATAATATGTACCAAAAAATGCTAAGGGTTATTACATGTCTAACTGCTGTTTTGTATAAATTATGTTGAAGTGACTCTTATTATTTTTAATTTACAAAAAGAAAATTTTACATGGGCTAAATATCCATCCAAACATACACAATCATCATATGCCAGAGGCAGAAAACAAATCCTGGTTTAGTCCCAAAATCCACCTTTTTTCCTATTACAATATACAATCAAAATAAAGTAAAACTGCATTAAAAGTTTGTACTCAGAAGCAATAAGGATACATGTTATTATTTATAGACTCAATAACATGGCTTATAGCAGATCCATAAAATAATCCTAAACTTTTTCTATTCCAACATCTAAATTGATGCCAATATGCTAATTGGGAAGCTAGTGCTCATTAATGTGATTCCTTGATAAATTATTCTTATGCCTAGAGTATATACTGTGAACGAAAATAAAAATTTAAGGCTCACCCCCCCCCAAACTGCTGACTGAATGGACCCCCTCGTGGCCAAAGGAATATCCTAAAACTAAATTGCCTGCCAGGAGAAAGGAGGTCAGACATGCCTCACCATGCCCCCCTCCCTTCTTGGAGTCCTTTGTGACCCATTGGCAGGCCTAAGGGTATGCAAGACAAACCTGCAGGTCCTCAATTTACACAACAAATCTATGTCCTTGGCTTATCTCTGATAAAAGCTCCTTGTGCTAAAACATTCCAAGTGTTTAGACAAAGCTTCATGTCTTTAACCAATTACAAGCTAAAGAATCTTTAAACCCACCTATAACCTGTAACCCGCCCTCCCTCCTACCGCCCCTTCGAGATGGCCCACCTTTTTTGGCCAAACCAGTGTATGCCTCCCACATATTGATTTATGACTTTACCTATAACCCCTGTCTCCTTGAAATGTATAAAACCAAACTGTAACCTAACTACCTCGAACCCACTTGCTCAAGGCTCCTTGGGAGTGGCTCCGGGTCATGGTCCTTAAATTTGGCTCAGAATAAACTTCTTTCAAATATTTCAGAGTTTGGATTTTTCCATCCACAATACCTACACATACTTTCTTTTCCAAAGTTAGCACCAGTATACTGACAGACTACAAATTCTAAAGGACGACTAAGGAAAACCTCAGGAGCATACTGATCTTACAGGTGGCTTGTTTGCTTTGGTAGGGCCAAAAGGATTTACCTGTTAATAATGAGGCAGTTCAGAGAAATCTGTCACTTCTCTTTAGAGGGACCAGACTGACTGCCTCTGCTGCATGCTCTCAGTCTATTTCCAAAATAATTGAATCTTAGAAATCTACAGTAATTCTGAATATTTGCTCCTCAGCTACATGAAGCTCTTCCTCTTATTATTGCTTTTCTCACTTTTCAGGATTGAGCACACATAGAGGGGTTGCTTGTCCCTCCAGATTAATAGTATTGTACTGAATCAAAGCCAGGAATTCAGCCATCTGAATCATTCACTGCACAGAAACCTCATTGCAGGTTTTATAGCCCCACTTGGGGCAGTCTCAGGGGCTGGAACTATATGACAGTGGCTTCTTCATCTTCTGGGAAGTATAAGTGATTCCTGAGGGAATACTCACCTTTTTTTTTTTTTCCACCATATGCTTCAGTTGATAAAGAAATTTTATTTGAGGGAGACAAAAAGAACTTTAAAACTTTAAACTGTTTTAAAAAATTTATTTCCCAAAGTTTCCCTCCTCTGACCATCATAGTAATTTAGTTAAATTTAAGGGTGTAGTCAGATAGTGGACTCAGATGTGAGGGCAACACAGAAATAAAGTCAATGCTACTGTTAGACTTAATAGCATGATAAGAATAGTGTATACATGCACACACTAACACACATATGCTTCTCAATAAAACAATAAACACAATGTATAACTATCAATTCCTAAACAACCAAAATATATTTGTACGTACACACTCTTTCCCTCCCTCTCTCCCAAACTTTCTCCTTCTAATACTCTGTCTATAAATACACATATTACATGTGTATATAACATTGTTATATATGCATTCATATATGTACATTCCTGTATGTATACACATACATTTATATATGTACATATACACACAAACATATATAGTAGGATATATAGAAGTTATTTGTCATACATTCATAAAAATTCCTACACCTTTAAGAAGCATGTTGATATAATATATTCCAACACAATAACAGATGCATACATACATATATGTGTATGTGTGTGACTATAACATTTGATATTCAGTAAATACTTATTAAATGTCTATTATATACCAGATTTTATGCTAAATACCTTTAAAACAGCTTTGGAAAAGATAAACACCACCCCTCTCCTCAAGGTTCATTCAGATCATTAACATTTCAAATAATATGCTATAGAGTAATTTAATTGGATAATTTTTTAATGAATATTTGAAGTGATTGTCTTAAGTTGGTTGGTCAAAGAAAGCTCTTAAGAAAAGGTGACCATTAATTAAGACCTAAATCATGAGAAGTATATGAAGAAATGATGTGAAGATATTTTATAAAAAGGGTGGAAAAAAAAAAGGAAGAGTAAATGAAAATGTATTGAGACGGAAATAAACTTGACAGGGTCAAGGGACTAAAAGAGTTTCTGTCAGGCTGGAATCTCTTAAATAAGAATAGTGAAGAGATCTGTACATCAGAAATGTTTTTATTTAGAGATCTTCATAGAGTAATTTAGGATTTTGGATTTTATTTTAAATAAATGGGAAGCCAAAATATGATTTTAAGGAGATGGAAGTGATTTGAATGACACTTCACATAGGCAGTAGGATACATAGAAGTTAGCTTTCATTGTCACATAATTTGACTAAACCATCAGAGCTGTCAGTATTTGATAAATCTTCTCAAACTCTAACACAGAACAAAAGAGCCTAAACTTCCACATTCTTCAAACAGGACATGAGGGTATCGGAAGATATTAATCCCTTTATCTCTCAGGATGGATTTGCAGAGTCTGATGGCTGAAGCTTACGACCATGAGGTTTTCTGTTCAAGACAAACTGGATCGATGACATATTATCCCATAGCTTGACTGGCCACATGATTTATTACTGAAACAAGGAAATCTTTGAAAGCAACAGGATGCTATGTACTAAGCTAAGAAGTATTATACCATGTAACTATTTACTCTAGTGGTATTAGGGACTATAGAGAGGGTTTTCTGGTTCAGGTGCCCAAAAACCACAGCATGTTTCCCAAGATATAACTGTATGGAATGTTAGAGGGGCAGGAAGATCAGATTAAAGCCTTTGGCAAGGACGACTTCGGGTACAAGTTTGAAATTCGAATATACCATATAGTTGTATGATTCCAACTATATGCCAGTCTGGAAAAGGCAAAACTTGGAGACAATAACAAATATCAGTCAATTCCAGGGGCGTGAGAGGAAGGAGGGATGAATAGAAGTAGCACAGAAGATTTTTAGGGCAATGAAACTATTCTGTATGATAATATAATAGTGGATACATGCCATTATACATTTGGCAAAACCCCCAGAATTTTCAACATCAAGAATGGACCATAATGCAAACTATGGACTCTGAGGATAATGATATGCCAGTGTAGGTTCATTGATTATAACAAAGGTGCTACCCTGGTATGGGATGTTGATAGTGTGTAGGAGATGGGAAGGGCTGTGTGTATGTAAGATCAGGGAGCATATGGGACAATTCTATACTTTCTCCTCAGTTTTGATGTGAACATAAAACTGAACTAAAAATAAAATGTGTTATAATAAATGAATGAACAGATAAATAAGCATTTTAAATGAATATTGAGCAAAGTGAATGAGTTGAATAAGTTCCAATATAACCATACCATGGGATATTTTGTGGCAATTATATTAGACATTGATAATGGAGTTATTTACAATTTATTCATAGTCATAAAGTAAAATTTGAGTAAATAGACAATAAATAATATGTAATCTTATTTAAAATATATGCTGAATTTTAAGCAAATTTTAAAAACTCTTATACTCTCTTGATCCTAATATTTTCTTTCAACTACAATATAAAAGAACGGTAAAAGGCATGAAAAGATAGAGAAGTTGGTTCTATTGGCTAATTGGAGAGAGGCTTTTGAGAATATGTAATTTATAGAGAAAGTTAAACACTATGTAAATGCTTCAAACAAAATAAAACACAAAAAAACGAAAAACAGTAAATAGAGCCTACTCACATATATGTGAAATTATTAATATGTAATTCATGTATATCCAAAAAACATAGTTTCATGAAAGGAAGATCATTGTGTTTTCTGTCAGTATAGTGGATTTATAAGTTATTTTTACTTTCTTCATTTTATGTTTCCAGTGTTCTAATTTTTCAAACAAATATTTTATGTGCACAATTAGAAAAATGTAGTCATTGTGAAGAGATTAGAGATGATCCATATCATATTAAACAACATAACAGATTCTGCATTTTTCCTCAAAATTACCCTGATTTTTAAATAGTTACTGTGAAGACAAATATTATTACTTAATGGGAAATCTGTATGTAGATTTTCAGCTGACCACCATATTTTCCTTTTTCTGTTCCTTTTCCTTCTTTTTATATTTTTTCTAAACTAACAATTCCTAAGTTATATATTAATCTTAAGGGAAATTATTTTCTAGTTGTTGCAATATTGAATTACAAAATCTTCGTTCTCTTTAAAATAAATGAAAAGAAGACAATATAATAAGTTAAGCCTCAATCTTGGTCCTAGTTTCTTTCTAATGGAAGAATATCTAAAAATTTTCAGCTATATACTGAGCAGGGGCTTGAAGCATGGCCAGACAGGTTGTGGGAGGGAGAAAGGTGGGAAGGCATGGCTGGCAAGCAAAGGTGTCTTGTTATGCAGACGAAACCTCACTGGTGGCAATTCTCAGAAAGAATAGATGGTATGGCCAAGCACTATTGCTCAGGCTTATAATCCTAGCACTCTGGGATGCTGAGGCGGGAGGATCACTCAAGGTCAAAAGTTAGAAACCAGCCTGAGCAAGAGCGAGACCCCATCTCTACTAAAAATAGAAAGAAATTAATTGGCCAACTAAAAATACACAGGAAAAAATAGCCGGGCATGGTGGCACATGCCTGTAGTCCCAGCTACTTGGGAGGCTGAGGAAGAAGGATCGCTTGACCCCAGGAGTCTGAGGTTGCTGTGAGCTAGGCTGACACCATGGAACTCTAGTCCAGGCAACAGAGTGAGGCTCTGTCCCAAAAAAAAAAAAAAAAGATGGTAGCCTGTGGTAAAAGTTTCTCTGTCAGACTTTTAAAAATATTAAGAGTTTTAGTCTGTTTTTCCAGAGTTAATCTTTTTTGTTAATCCTAATAGATCAGGATAAGAAGGGAGAGGGGCTTAGAGACAACCTGGCTGTTTGTTTCATAAATCTAGATTTTTCTTTAAAAATGTAAATATTCTGCATAAAAGACAGCTTTGCAAAGCTATCATTGTGGTTTGTAGCCCCCATTTTGAATAGTCTTATCAAAGTATCTCCAAGAAGTATAATTTGGGATAAAGTATCCTGGTTTTCTTTCATTTCAAGCCTAATAATTATCAATGTTGCTAATATGTATCTCATTTTGGCATTCTCTTACTATGTGCAGTTAACCTATTCTATTTTTCAAAAATAATAAAAATGAGAGCAGCCAACATTTATGGTGTGCTTAACATTAGTTAGATGCTAAGATCACATGATAATTAACATGAGTGCTCTTTAATGCTGATCTTTAGGAGGCATTTTGGACATTTTTGGGTCAATTTTGTTATTGTCATTGTCACAATATTCGGAAGTGAGTCAGTGAACAGAAATCAGAGATAAACATCTGCAATGCATTAAAAAATTTCTTCCAACCTTCCTTTTCCCCTTCCCCAAATATTCTAGTGTCTTAGAGGGCTGTCAAATATCCAACTAGACATTGTATGGCAAAAAAAAATTTATAATGTTCTATATGTAGAATTTTACTTTGCTTTGCAGTTACTGTTATTAACACAGATTTTTACTTTGTTAAGATATAATCAGAGATTGCCTTTCCATGCTTTTAACATACAAACATGTATCCAGATATTCTAGAAGTGTAATTATCATGTATGCCTAGGAAATATTATATGTTATTGCATTAAGACAATTACAAAAACTTATTCAACATATTGGAAAATTCTGTTACCAACAGCAACAATAATTTTCTCATAGCATTTGAGGAACCAGTAAAACAAACTAGGATTAGTTGACATTTGTAAGTTTACATTCAGTTTTTATGTATTAATATTCAGAACATACAGTATTCAGTTATTGGGTAATATTTGTACAATGATGTGATTATTATGTCTTCTTCTGATTTTTCATGTACAGGTATATATGTTGATATTTTTATTTTATATTCGCGTTTAGCTATTATTTTGCTTTTTAAAACATATATTTAATTCAGGAAAGTAAAGTAGACATTAGAATATTTTATTACAAAAAAAAGAAAATTAAATTTAAGCATGTTCAGAATTATTAATGTACACCATCTTTCTTAAGAATCAAATTAACAATCACAAATTATAGGTTATTATTCTTATATCATAGAAGAACCTTAACCAAAACTTCCTGTCTTACCCAACAAAAAAATTTAAGAAGATTTTGTAGGGGAAAATTTTCATAGCCTAAGTTTATTCAATAAACTTATCAGATATGACACACACAAAAAAGTTATCCATAAAAGAGAAGATAAATTGGACTTCATCAAAAGTAAAATTATTTTAATATAAATTTAGTTATGGCTTAAGTTCCAAAATCTATACTAAAATCTAGGTTTAGAAAGATGAATAATGATTGAAAGTTTTCTCTATTTTCTGCTTCCTATATATCTTCTATGCTTATTACTGCTCACTGAAGTCAAAATACTTAAACAGCTTTAATAGTTCTATATGAATCAGAACTTTAACTGAAAAATTTTTTGTTTTATGGTTATGCTAAGCCATTTTTAATGCTCTCTGTAAACCCTTATTTTTTTCTTTATTGAAGTATACTTTACATATCATGCCTTTACTCCATTTTAAGTGTACAATTAAATGATTTTCAGTGAATTTACCAAGGTGTACAGTTAATCACATAAATCAGTTTTAGAGGAATTCCTTTCCCCTATTG
>CAUYRT010070360.1:0-96169 GCA_963574885.1 Lepilemur ruficaudatus | reverse complement strand
CTACTCTGTCAAAGTAGTCCATAGAGTACATACATAATGCTCCAACTGTATCTACGTACAACCAACACTCCATTTTAAGTGTACAATTAAATGATTTTCAGTGAATTTACCGAGGTGTACAGTTAATCACATGAATCAGTTTTTGAGGAATTCCTTTCCCCTATTGAGACCCCTAAATCTGCTCTCCAACTACTTTTCAAGCATATCCCACCCCTCCACAGTGTCCCCCCACGTCACTCAGACTTGGGTCTACCCCCACCCCCCCAATTCCCCAGTGTTCGCTCCCACCCTTTGAGCACCACAGTGTTAATCAGTCAATGCCAATTTGATGGTGAGTACAAGTGGGGCCCATTCCTCGGGTCTTGTGTCACCTCACTTCGAATAATGGGCTCAAGCTTAATCCAGGATAATACAAGAGGTGCTAACTCATTGTCATTTCTTAAAATTGAGTAATATTCCGTTGTGAACAAATACCAGATTTTAACAATCCACTCATGAATTGACGGGCACTTGGGTTGTTTCCATGACCTAGCAATAGTGAATTGTGCTGCCATAAACATTCTGATGCAGATGTCTTTATCATAGAATGTCTTGTGCTCTTTTGGATAGATGCCTAATAATGCTATTGCTGGATCGAATGGTAAATCTAATTTTAGCTCTTTGAGGAATCTCCAAATTCACTTTTTAACTACAAAATTGTCAATGAGTTTTGCTCAAAAGCTAGAGAGTTCACCTGCATTTAGACCAAGTGGTGGCTGATAGTGCATCTAGGTAGACCTTTCCACACAGCAACCGTACACACTCTCTCTCTCTCTCTCTCTCACACGCAAACACACACACACACACACACAAAGGGTGGGAATGCATCCGGCCATGTACTATGAACATATTATACTAACAATGACTGGATGCTTTCCAGACAGCCCCTGGGTATGTGTGTGTGTGTGTGTGTGTTTGTGTGTGTGTATAGTTTTTCTTTGTGAGTACTTTAATAGAAGTTTTTAAGCCCAGCTTAATATTTAGGTGACACAATTCATTTTTACTTTTTGGGACAGTAATTTTACTTCTTATAAAAGGTCACTGTACAAATTTCAGCAAAAATTAAATTAGTTGTACAGATGATGATAATTCAAAGTGATTTAAACTTTTGTATTAATTACATTAAGGATAATTTTCATGCCCTTGTTAGACATATAAAAAAGAGAAAGGAAACAAAATTGAGAGCTCCATAAGGAAGAAACACTGTTTTATTTAGTTCTTTATTAGGAATGCCCCATATGTCTGACATATCTCAGGAGCTAGTGACTAATTAGTAAAAGAATTATTGACATATGTAAAACAAGATTGTTGCATTTTTGCATAAATTTTCAGCTACAGATACTACTCAAGATAGGTTAGCAGGCTATTAAATACCAAATCAGGAGGGATTTTTAATTGTGCATTCCACAAATATTTTCAAAAACAAAGTGTTTCTGGGTTTTGCCATTAGGTGACATAATGAAAGATTACACTTCCAATTCAGTCATACCCAAGGCTGGGCTTGGCTTTATGCCTTCCAGGAACTTGAATTTGAGCACATCACTAAATTTATAAACCTCAGTTTTCTGATCTGTTAAATGAGATTAGCAGACCTACATCCAGTGATTGTGCCAGACATCTTATTGGGTACTAGAAACACATCTTACCAATATAGAACTTAAATTCTGATGAGACTTAATGTTAAAGCATAGGTAAAGGATCTAGCAAAGTATTTTGCATGTAATAGAAGTTCAGAACTGCACATTTCTCCTCCTTTTACTGCCACATAGCCCGTGCCTTGAGGTATACTTGGTTATTCTAGGACTTCTTTGCATTACTCCTATTGCCAATATATAAAGGGCCTCACATAAAATAATGCTTTGACTTAAAATTTCAGAGGAACAAACAGATACCTCTTCCCCTCTCCAGGGACTTAGAGGACATTGTTAGAAAATAAGACATAACAAAGTCTCAACATAGCTCGTGGTTCTTGCCATCTGACGTTTTTTTGAAGGGCACACATAATGTTCTCTACAGGAGCAAAAGTCACATAAGGTCAAACATAATTTGGAACTTGTCCCTCGCTGACAAAAACAGGTAAAGGTTTAACTCTACCAGCGAGACTGTGAACAACAGAAGGCACCAATGAGCAAGAGGGCGGTCAGGGAAGGCCAGCTGCAATCACACACGAGAAGTCTGATTATGTGTCTACTTGAGTCCAGAGGAAAGGATACAATAAAGTTTCTGACCTGAAATAGATTTTTCAAAGAAAGTCAACAATAGCTGGCAAAATGCATTCAGTGTTACAATCAAGCCACAAACATTTGAAATCATTTCACATATTTGATGAATCCAAAACACTGGTAAGGTCACCAGTCCCTTTGTCCCCTACAAGGTTGGTATTTATTGGAAAACTCCCATTCAAGAAATAAACAATTATGATACTGTTGACATCCACCCTCTGGAAAATGCATTGCACTTGTATCCCCTTTCCTGCCCCGAGTCCCGTTGTAGCTCAGAAATTCTTGTTTATGTTGCAGGAAAGAGCCTGCCAGAAGCATGCGAAATGATAGTGCTGGATATTGCCAGACTTCAAAGTGTGCATGTACACGCACTCATTCTTCATTATTCACTTATTAATCCATTCATCCATCCATCCTTTTATTTGCATTCATCTTGTCAGCAAATGTTTATTTAACATCTTTTTTCAGCAGTCTCCATTCTAGATATTGGAGACAGAAGAGATATCTGGACTAAAATGATCCCTCCTCTCTTGAAACTAAAAAATCTAGCTGGGGAGAAATTAAAATAAATTTATAAAAACAATGAAATATTAACAAGATAAGCTAAAGCCTTGTGTAGGAATTTAACAGGGGCTAAAAAATCAAACAAATTGAGGTAACCAACACCAGCTGAGGGCAGCTATTTAGGGAGGTGGTTGGGATCGACCCTTAGAGAGATGATATTTATGATGAAACCTGAAGAATCAAAGAGAGCTGATCAAACAATGGGTCAGAAAAAGAATATTTTATTTGGAGAAAGTTGGTTATTCAAAGGTCTTGGGTTGGAAAAGGTCCTGCACTGTTTGGGTAAGGGAGCAAGGGAGCAGTGACGCTGGAGAAGATGGCAGTGAGTGTCCGGGGTTCGATTGAGCAGAGCACTGAAGGCCTTGATAAGACACTTGATTTTATTCCAGGTGTTCAAGTGCATGGGTACATGTGAGCCACTGAACTGCAAGATAAAATTTCCATTGTTAAATGATCACTTGGGCTACTATATGGAGTGTGGGTTAATGAAGGGCCAAGGTGGAAGCAGGGAAAGCAGGCAGAAGGCTCCTGGGAAAATCCAGGGAAGAAATGATGCTGACCTGAATATGTAGATCAGGTTGTGGTTGTAGAAGTCACATTTAGAACACACGTAGAGCAACTTAAATTGGCATCACAATTGGTAATGGCTTGGGATTAATGTTTTCTAATTCTTGCATTATATTTGTGTAGAAATGGCGACCTGGAGAATTGATGTCATGCCCAAGATCACAAAGCTAGTTCATATAGAATGATGGCTCTGCTACTCTGGGTTCCAATACTGGCTTAATTTAAGATGAATAGATTCAAACAAGACAACTGCTCTGCTATTGCTAAACTTGCTGAGATATGCTGATATCGGGGTACAATTAAATTAAGATTGTTTAATTAAAATGATGATGATAGTAATAATTATGATGGTGACACCAGCACACTTTTAATTGCTGGTTTTCATAGGCCAGATTCTGCTTAGCTAACTCACACAACAATTCTGAGACACATACTAATTCTGTAGCACAGCCATTCTATTCACAAGGTGATTTGCTAATTCCTCTTAGTTTGTAAGAGAGAGGTTTAATGACTGGCTTCAATCCACAGAGTTAGTAAGTATAGAATCCATGTATAATTCATTCTAAAGAATATATCCTCTGTTTAATCAATAAAACATCTATTATTTATTATTTATGCTCATTGTATTAAAATCAAGCAATACTTTTGCATGTGGAAGATGATTGAAAGATAACCTAAAATTTTACAATCCTAAAATAATCCTCAGAATATTTTGATAGTTTCCTTTCATATTTTTCATTATGTACTTACCTGGGCATAAATAGTATTAACCTAGGTACTAAAGTCATCATTTTTGACTTTGAGTTGTCTCTTTGAGATTATTTTGCCACATCAGCTAATGATTTCTTTTCCTTGCTTCAGTTTAATACACAATTAAATAAATTGTTTTCCCTGAAATGTTATTATGCATTCAATCCGGCTAGCAACGAGTGATAGCAGTAACCACCCATTCTTACATACACTCACCTGTATAGACTTGTCTCCAATGAAAGTGTCTGTATTTGAAATAACACTGGGTTTCAGTTAGACTCTGATGATCAAAATAACATCACATGATGGATAAAGTATGGTGGTGAAAAATGACAGAATAGTTACAGTGAATCTGCAGTCCATTCCACTAACTGGTTACACTCAATTTAGCAAGGAAATTATAGGTTCACTTTTGTATTATAGAATAGATTCTCCTGGAAATAGAAGGTGTTTGTAGATAGAATACTCTTATCTCCAAAGTAAGGTAGTTTGCTCTCTAAGCAATGCTTTTCTCCAAAAAAAAAAAAAATCTGGAAAGTGTAGAAATTTATTCCTGTAAAATCTGTAAAATCTGTAAAAATTTATTCCTTTAAACCCACTCCAATAACCCAAAACTTATTTTAATATTTTGGCATTTTAAGTAAATCTATATTTTCAAGTTCTTAAATCTTTATGGAAAGAAAAGTAAGTGCATTCATCAAATAACATCTCATTTGATTTTTACCACAAGGCAGGAATCAGGTCTATTATAATTGCCACATAGTCTTGGTGCCATTTGAGGATTTGCTCACCCCTCAGGAAATCTGTACCTTTAGCTTCGGCAATTCCAGTGGAACACTCAGTGGTACACTGGATCATCATTCACTACTCTCCCTCCTTACATTAAAAGAAATGCATGTCTTCAATTTGCCATGTGACTTTATTATACCTCCCTCTACTACAATCTGTGTACTTTTTCCTCCATCAGTGACATTGAGTTTGGCTAGTTATATGCTTTGGGCACTGAATGTTAGCAAAAATAAATCCAGCAGGCACTTTAAATATACTTGAGTGTTTTGACTTGGCCTCTTGTCCTTCTGCCATCTGTTATCAGAAAAGCACACTCCATGTTGCTATTGGTCCCAGACGAAGAGATACTTAAGCAGGCCTAAACTAAATCTATAATGTAAAGCAAAGCCCAGTCGAGGCTAGCCAAGCCCAAGAGAGCAATGTTTAAATTTACAAATTCAGGAGTGAAAAAAAAAATTTATTCCTTTAAGCTACTAAGGCATTGTGGTACTTCGTTATGCCGTATTACTATTAATATAACAAATCTGACTAATAAACTTTTAAGAGTTTCCTGTTATGTGCTATTGGAAATGCCAATTTATTTTATTTTCCTAGTCTTTCTATGCTATTTTAAATCAAAATATCTCCACACACCATGTCTTTGTTACCAAGAACAAACTGCCTGTCTTCTATACAAGCATTCCTCATTTTACTGTGCTTTGTCTTACTGCACTTCTCAGACACTGCGTCTTCTTAACAATGAAGGTTTGCAGCAACGCAGTGTTCAGCAAGTCTTTTGACAACATTTTTCCAACAGCATGTGCCCATTTCGTGTCTCTGTGTCACATGTCGGTAATTCTTGCAATATTTCAAATATTTTCGTTATTATTATTGTATCTGTTATGATGATCTGTGCTAATTGATCTTTTATGTTGCTATTGTAATTGTTTGGGGGCATTGTGAACTGTTCCCATATAAGATGGCAAACTTAATAAGTGTTGTGTATTCTGACTGTTCCACCTACCAGCCGTTCCCCTGTCTCTTTCCCTCCGCTTGGGCCTCCTTATTCCCTAAGACGCAAGGATATTTAAATTAGACCAATTAATAATTCTACAATAGCTTCTAAGTGTTAAAGTGAAAGATGAGTTGCGTGTCCCTCATTGTAAATCAAAAGCTAGACATAAGTAAGCTTAGTGAGGGAGGCACGTAGAAAGCCGAGTTAGAGTTAGGCCAAAAGCTAGGCCTCCTGTGCTAGATTTGTTATATTAATAGTAATACGGCATAACGAAGTACATCATTCCCTTAAGCCCAAGCCTAACCCAGAGCAAGGCCTTAAATCTCTTTAATTCCATGAAGTTTGAAAGTGGTGAGACAGGTGCTGAGGAAAAGTTGGAAGCTGGCAGAGGTTGGTCCATGATGTTTAAGGAAAGAAGCCATCTCCATATCATAAAAGTGCAAGGTGGAGCAGAAAGTGCAGGTGTAGGAACTACAGCAAGCTATCCAGAAGGTCTAGCAAAGGTAATGAAGGTGGCTAAACTAAACAGATTTTGCATGTAGACAAAACATTCTTCTGTTGAAAGAATATACCATACAGGACTTTCACTTCTAGAGAGAAGTCAATGCCTGGCTTCAAAGCCCCAAAGGTCAAGTTGACTCTTTTGTTAGAGGTTAATGCAGCTGGTGACTTAAAGTTGAAGCCAATGCTCATTTACCATTTCAAAAATCTTATGGCCCTTAAAAATTATCCTAAATCTATTCTGCCTGTACTCTATAAATGGAAAATCAAAGCCTAAATGACAGCACATCTGTTTACAGCATGGTTTACTGAATATTTTAAGCCCACTGTTGAGAATTGGTCAGAAAAAACGATTCCTTTCAAAATATTGCTGCTCACTGACAATGCACCTGGTCACCCTAGAGCTTTGACAGAGATTTTACAAGGAGATGAATGCTGTTTTCATGCCTGCTAACACAACATCCATTCTGCAGTCTGTATTAAGAAGTAATTTCAACTTTCAAGTCTTATTTAAGAAATACATTTTGCAAGGCTATAGCTGCCATACATAGTGATTCCTCTGATGTCTCTGGGAAAAGAAAATTGAAAACATTCTCTGGAAAAGATATACCATTCCAGATGTCACTGAGAACATTACTGTTTCATGGGAAGTCAAAATAGCTACATTAATAGGAGTCTGGAAAAATTTGATTCCAATACACATGGATGACTTTGAGGGGCTCAAGAGGAGGAAGTAACCGCAAATGTGGTGGAAATACAAAAGGACTGGAACTAGCAGTGGAGCCTGAAGAGGTGACTGGATTGCTGCAATTTCATGAGCAAAGCTTCGCGAAGGAGGAGTTGCTGCCTATGGATGAGTAAACAAAATTGTTTCTTGAGACAGAAACCGTTCTTGGTGAAGATGCCGTGAACATTGTTGAAATGACAACATAGGAGTTAGGATATTCCACAAACTTGGTTGATAAATCAGTAGCAGAGTTTGATGGGCTTGACTCTAATTTTGAAAGAAGTTCTGCTGCGGTTAAAATGCTGTCAAACATCATTGCATGCTACAGAGAAATCTTTGGTGAAAGGAAGAGTCAGTTGAAGGAGCAAACTTTTTGTTCTCTGATTTTTAAAAATTGCTACATCCACACACATTCAGCAAACACCACCCTAAGCAGTCAGCAGCTGTCAACATTGAGGCAAGCCTCTCCACCAACAAAAGATTATGACTCGCTGAAGGCTCAGATGATGGTTAGCATTTTTTAGCAACAAAATATTTTTAATTAAGGGATATTCATTTTTAGACATAATGCTATTGTACACAATAGACTGCAGTATAGTGTGAACATAACTTATATATGCACTGGGGAACCAAAAAACGTATGTGATTCACTTTGCTGCAATGCTCATTGTATTGCAGTGGTCTGGAACTGAGCCTGCAATGTCTCGGAAGTTTGCCTGTACATCAGTGTTACACTGTTCGATACGCTTTTCCAGCCATTGTTGTACTGGCAAGTGTACAGAAGTCATAAAACTGTTTGGAAAATAGACATAAAAATAAATGTTTACTTTGAAGAAAGGTTGAAGAATGACTAGGTTGAGGCTGGCTTTAGAAATATTTCATAGAGCATTGATTGATGTTTGGACACTAGCCCTGGGATTGAAGATTTCTCTTCAATATTTCTGTAGAAATATTTATAAAGGAATAAATCTCATGTTTTCTTTTTTTCCCCAACATCAGTAAAACATGTTAGTCTAGACTTTGAGAGTATTCACTCTCTCATAAGGGAAATACAAACATCTTCTCTACCACTTATCCTCAAATATATGACCCAGAATCTTATTTACTTTACTTCTTGGCAAAAGGTTTCTACATTTTGAGTAAAATATATCGAATGTCAATTATCTCCCTGTAATGATCCCACATGTCTTGAAAATGCAAGGAGAACTTTGTTTCATGTCTGTAGCAGCAATGCCTGGGAGGCCACAGTCTGGAAGACCTGGACCGCTCTGCTTTTTATTGTCTCTGGACTCCCTGTTCAATGTAGGGTGAGCACATTAACTTTTATAGAAGAATTAATGTTTATGTAACCAATTCTGGTGAATTTGTAGTGTTTACTCAGTTCCTATTGGAGAACAGTTCTCTGGGTGGCCTTAGACTGACACAGTCCTCCCCACTTTCTTGTTTGTAGTTATCAAGAATAATGAATAATGTTAGAATGTGCTGGGAATGCAACACTCTGAGATGGGGGAGGCTGGAGCTGCCTGTATCAGCCTGAGCTCTGTTCTGTCCCTGCCCCTCCCCAAGGACAGGATGTCCTTCAGTGCTTCAGTCCAGTGAGTCATGTGACCCTGAAGTGTGTAAACCAGGTGGCCCACCTTTTGACGTCTCTCAGCAGGGCAAGCGAGGCACATGCGTTCAAGACTCCATCCACCCCGTGCAGCTTCCTGAGCCTTGGGGAAGCGGCTCACAATTAATCCTAGACCTCTGTTGTCCCTTGCTGCCTGTCGGTGAGTAACAAATCCACTCATGTAATGTGCTGAGTGTGTTCTGTCTCACAGATCTCAGACAAGTTGGTGACTAGTCTACAGAAAACCTATTGCACATCTACCTCTTATGAAATGTTTTAAAATCACCAAAGTTAATAAATATCCATTGAAAATCTTATTTTTCACATGTTCCTTTGAGTGCTGTGTAACATAGTTAATAAATTGAGTTTAATTCTTCTTTTTTTACTAAAATGTATAAATGAGATTAAGTAGTTTTCAGTGTTTTATTCAAGAGGGAGGCAAAGTAGAAATTGAACAGAAACATCTTATATTTGCTAGCTATATGATTCTATGGCCAACGTGATCTGCCCATTAAGTTCATGAAGAAAAAGTCAGAGAAGTAGGATTACTCTTTCATACGTTTCATTCTTTGCAATGTCTTCGGAAGTTTGCAGACTTCTGAAATAATTTGTATATCACACTTGTAATAAGTGGGTGTCATGACAGTATAACGTGAAAAAATTGTGAATAGTTGACTCTGCATGATATTGTCATATGAAAACAATTGAATAACATTTTGGAATTAAAAACTGCCAGAGAAGTTTTACATGAAAGTTCAGAATTTTGGCCTCTTTTAGTTCCAAATCCCAGGGATGGGTGAGGGACTGATACTAGTTTTGTCTGCTCTTTATTTTTGAGAAAAGATCCATGTGAAAGATTTGTCCAGTTAAAGTTCAGTTACAGAGGAAGCCTTTTGTACATGGTGATGATGCTACAGGCATTAATACCAATGGCTCTGTCATGTGTTTACAAACAATTTGAGGGGTCATGATTTTAGCTGCACCAATTTGCTTGAATACCTTTCACTGGGCTATTAAAACTAGTATCACATATGAATAGTAGTAAAATCTTTAAACATAACTATTTTAAATTCTCTATAGTTGTCAAGACTCTTTAGTCATTTTTCAATTAAAACTTATTTGCTTAATGAACTAGAACAAAAAAGATAGAATAATTCTATTATTTAACATTTATTTTAAAAATAGAAATTCTTATTACAATTTGTTATTTATTAACTACTACCATGCTTTCTAAATACGTCAGTCTTGTTTACAAAACAGATTATCCAAAACAAAAACAAAATTAAAATTATTAATGCAGCATTTCAGTATGAATCTCATTTTAGGTTAATTCATTGTAACAGTTTTTTCAGACCCCTTACTGACTGGAATGTGATTTTCTTACACATTATGTCTCCCAGTCCCGTGTGGTAGGCTTGGCATTCTGATGGCATTATTAATGTGTCAGTTACAATTAGGTTGAAAATTCCCTAAGGACAAATGGCTCTGGGAACCCTCATGGTGATATTTCTTGAGGCAGATTTCATGGCACTCTGCATTAAGGTGCTTTGGTAAATTCCTTTATCCATGGCTAAGCAAACAGGGAAATCCTTCTGCACCCTCCGGGGTGGTTTTACTTTATATTGGCAAAGAATGCAAAGGAGCGATGAATATCTTCCTTTTAGAATTACATATGTGTATGTCAGCATGTGTATGTGCATATGTGTGTATGTGAACACACCACACATGAAGAACATCTTTATTATACATATACCACTTAAAAATAATGATGTAAACACCTAAGGTAGCATAACAAATGGACAAGTACTGATACCACTGAAAACGTCTTTAATCACTTTTTTCTGTAGAGCCCTGAAGAACACAATAGTGGCACCATTTGAGCCCAAATTTTAAGGAACAAAGATTGTCACTATAGCACAGCTGATTGCTGTGCTTCCACTAGAAAAAGAAAAAACGACAGACATAGATATATACAGAAAAGACAAGAGGCAGTCACATGTTAGGTTAAAGAAGAAATCAGGGAAGAGAATAATAAAGGAATGAGAGTAAAGTATCAAGGAGTAAAATAAAGAATATTGTATCAAATAGGCTCTTTGTGTGTCTGTGTTCGTGTGTGGTGTGTGGTGTGTTTGTAAGGGTGTGTGTGCTTGAATTTTCTCATTGCCTCTCTTTTCTTTTTATGTTCCTAGCTATGGAAGTTATTTACAGAAAAATTTATAAAATAGCTTTTTTCCCCTTTAATCTTAACTTGTATTCAAGTAACCAATTTATATTTACATATAACTCATGTACATATTTTGGGGGTACATGTGATATTTTGATACATGTAATGACCAATTTAGGGGAACTTGGATATCTATCACCTCAAATATTTTTAGATAGCACTTAAAAAAGAGGCTGAGGCTGAATGTGATTGTTAACAGCTCGGACCCCCTTACTCCATCCCAAGTACAAAAGATGCTTTGGTAAAAGTTGACTTGGAAAAATGTTTCTTAGGACAGATAGCTTAAGAGAGACTTCAAATAGCCGGCGTCTAGCTGTGTGGAATAGACACACGTCCATTGCCTTATTTAACATTCTGTTCCACCTGGTCACTGACAAAGAATCTGGTAGATGGAGAACAGACTGTATTTAGCTTTCCTTTCAAAATATAGGCTTTGAGATATACTTACAATATGAAGACAGAAGGAGAAAAAAGGAAAGGAAAACTGGAATAATACCTTTAAGGGGTAGTATGATGCCTACAAAAATGTAGCCAAGTCATTTTCAGGTCCAGAGAATAACAGCGTCAATCTCTACCCCTGAATAGGGAATCCAGAAAGAAGTGTCAGTGTAATTATGTTCCCTACCCTGTAGGGCCAAGTATGAACCATGGAAAGAAAGACAAAATCATTTCCATCATCCACAATAGATAAAAAGGAAAATTAGCCAAAAAGATAAGAGGTTTTGGATAGAGGATAGATGGATGGGTGGATGGATAGATAGGTGTAAAAATGGAAAAAGTATAATTGAAATGACAAGTGGTTATTGTAGAGCTTAACGATTATATTGGTCATACACTGTGATGAGAGAGAGAGAATGAGACAAGGATAGTACAAAAAAGAAAAAAGGAAACCTATTTTTGTTCTAAATGTTAGAAATCTCTCCAGTGTATATCACTATTAATTCTAAACACTAGCTTACTAAGTTTTCTTTTTGTTATATAGTTGTGAATATTTTCCCTTCCAAAATATGCTAATCAGTGAAAGGTGATGGTATTTAACCATAGCATATTATTAACCTCTTGCACCATGCCTTTATTTATTGTGTTGTATTGCTTTATTTATTCCTTTTGTTGTACTAATGTGCTTTGATGATAAAAGCAAAGAAATACATGCAAAGATAATGAGCTTCTGGTCAAAGGTAAAAAATTCATGCTATATTCTTCTGCCTACCTGACATAGTGATTGCCAGCATTGCATAATTGGATCTTATTATAATATCAGAGTGTATTGTTTACATCAAAACAAGATTATATAAAACATTAAAAAAATTGGCAGAGCCTTGCACTTATTGTATAACAGGACATTTTTGCTTTCTAAATGCAATTCTAACAAATTTGCAAGATGAGCAGTTTACTGATTTTAAGGGAAGATTCAGTAACTACTTGTTAATTTAAAACATGACCATTTACTTGGATGTTTTCAAAGACATTTTCCTTCTATGCCATGAAGATTTTATCTACTAACATTTTATCAACATGCTTTCAATGGGAAATTTGTTTAACACTTTCATATAACACCTTAATAGCTCACATATCTTCAATTAGATAGGTCAGAATGTGCTGCCTGTGTACTGTAACGTCAAGGGGAGAATCCCAAAATGTCATTTTGGACATTTTCATTCTGGTGTACTGAAGACAGTACTTTCCTATGTTTTTATCTTTAGGGTATTATACATCAAATTGCAGAATAAAGTTTACTAAGGGCATATTCACATTAATTAGAGATCATTGGAGCTACCCTACATTTGCATAGAAGTGATTAATTGACTAAATCATAAAGAATATTAAATTCTATGGCAAAAGGCCTTTGGTTTTCATAAAATATTGAGATTAAATTAAAGTTAATATTGTATTTTGCTCTGGATTAGTGATGAGAAAGCTTGGTCTCTGAGACAGGTTTCTGTTCCTCACTAGCTGACTTTCATTAAATCATTCGTCTTCTCTAACTTTCATTTCCTATATACAAAAGAGATAAATAGTGCAACTATCCCCCATTGTAGGTACCTCCAGTCTTATATAAATCAAAGAGATAATATTTACTTGAAAATACAGTAGCATATATGTAATAATTTTAACTTCACTTCTTCTAAAAAGCAGGTAAGTTGTATGTTTCATCTCATTTAATTCTTCAAACCAATTCAAGTAATAGCTGGGAAATGACAGAATAAGAATTCAAGTTTGATTGCCTATACCATTGTCTCCCTTTTTGACTTGAGTTAGGACTCGATTCCAAACAATCTGAAACAAAATGAACATGCCTCTAAGGTCATCACAAGTAAGAAAATTCTTGGAAAATGCAACTAACTCTCTTCCATTCTCAACTCTAATTCTCCTGCCTCTTTGAACCAAAAGGGCAACACGCACATCTAAAACTATTTATATATCTGTAAGTGCATATTTATTAAAAAATAAGGGTTCATATTGACACTTATAATTCCAACCCAACACCTCAGTTTTTTTTCTTCCCCATTTTTATGTTTGTATAACACTTTTCTAACCTGATTCACATAATAGTCAATATTTTTACTTATTATTTGACCATTGTACTTATTTGTTCTGTGGTACTAATCTCCCAATCAAGTCCGCCACCTCTTTCCCTGGCCTCTGCACTCCTTCCATGCTGCTCCCTAGATATCAGATGCTTCCTAGGGGGGTACCTCCTGCTCCCCTTGCCTCCCGCTTGTCTCCTTGGTCATCAGCCACACTGATGAATCCTTATGGCCACGTGTCAAACCTCATTTATTTGCTGCTAGACATACTGTTGCCTCTCTACCAGTCCCTTCCTCTACTGCCTGGCTTTCTTAGCCACCAGGAGTACTGTAGCCCTCGACGAGCCTTCCCACACCCTGTGGCCTGGCCTGCCTGGCTTCCTGCTCTCTGGCCAGACCACTTTGCCTTCTTGGTCTCTGGCACACAGACTGTGCCATGGATGGTCGGGACAGGAGGGATGTGAGAAAAGGAGAGAGAAGGGAGGATAGAATGAAAGGAACAAGAGAAGAAGAAAGGAAAGGAAAGAAGAGGAGAGGAGAGGAGAGGAGAGGAGAGGAGAGGAGAGGAGAGGAGAGGAGAGGGGCAGGGAAGCAGGAGGGGAGGAAGAACAGAAAGAGAAAAGTAGAATGGAAAGAATTTTAAAAAGGAAGGTCTGTAAGGAAGGGAAGAGAATGGGAATGGGGAGGAGAAGAAAAAGAAAGTGAAATCAGACTCTGAGAAAACAACAAATGAACATAAATACATAAGCAAAGGCTTTGCTGTCTATGTAAAAATACCTGTTTATTCATGTAAATCTTCCAGTGACTTCTCATCACATTTTGTCTAAAAACAAAAGCCCTTATTGTGGCCTATCATAGTCTAAATATATTTATTTATATGCTGAATGTGATCAGCCTCTAAACCCAGCTAGCCAATTGGCTGTCTTGCCCACCGGAAATCAATGCTAACATCTAAAAAACCATGTTTTCTTCATGTTCACACGGTAATGTGCAAGCATGTTGGTGGACACATTCATATATACATATGCCCTTAGATGTAACAAATCTTGGGGTCACTGTGTTTTATGAAAGTATAATTCTAAGATATATACAAATTTTAATTCTTTATTTTTACCGAACAATACATTATTTTTGGTTGTGCCAGACTTCTTTTAAAAGGAGCTTTGCCAATTCACATGTGTAGGAGGAGTATATGACTGTACCCTGTTGTACCCTCTACCTCATATTCACAGGTGCAATAATCATCATTCATTTTATTGTTTACTATTTTGATGAGCATAAAGTGATAGCACTTTGTTACCTCAGTTTGTGTTTCCAAATTGTGGATTAGAACATTTGAAAAAAAAATATTTATTGGCCATCTAGAATTGCTCTTCAGTAAAATGTCTATTCATGTGCTTTCACCATTGAATAATTGGGTTAATGTCTTTTTGCTCAATTTCTTTTTTTTTTTTTGTTAAAATTCTTTTTTATTTTTTCACCCAGGAGTCCTAAGAAGTTTCTTAAGATCTCTTTATATGGAGTAGACAGTCTTCCTCTTTATCTTACCTGAATTGTAACTCTATATTCCAATGCTATGTTGTTTGGTCTGGTTTATCTGATAATCTGCCATTAAAAGGGTATATTGCTAATATTTCAAATTTCTATCTTATCTTTTTTTTTGCTTTGGAATACTGAAGCTTAGCTAGGATCTTCTCCTTGACTTCAAATTGAATAGTATTTTTTATTCTTAATTGTTTTTGTTGATATTTAAGCCTTGAACAAATTTGTATTATATCTGTTGTATATGATGATATTAGGAACTTGGTGAACATTTTTATTTATTTTTCAGATAGATAAACTTTTTGCCAGAAACATTATAAAGTAATCTTAATTTAAATGATTTGAAAAATCACTTTATCTTACATTAAATACACTAATATTTTGGTATCTATTTCTGGTCCATTTTTAAACAAGTATCATATTGATTTGATTAATGTAGCTATATAATATGTATGCTCTAGGGTAGGTTAATTTCCCCTCCTTAGTTTTCATACATTTCAAAACTATTTGAGTACCTATAGCTACTTAAAAATTCCAATAACATTTTATTCAAGTTTAAAAGAAAATACTTTTAGAGACTACACTCAAAATTACTTTTGAATACATATATCACTTTTGGAGAATGGACACTTTTTTCAAATACTTACCTTTAAAATGAGGAGTGACTATTGATTTGGAATAATTATTATAATACAAAAACCTCTATGCACACAAACTAGAAAGCCTAGAGGAAACAAAATGGATAAATTCTTGGAAACACACAATCTCCCAAGCCTGACTCAGGAAGAATTAGAATTCCTAAACAGATCAATAACAAGCAGTGAGATTGAGGTAGTAATAAACAAATAAAAAAAACCCTGGACCAGATGGATTCACACCTACATTCTACCAGACATACGAAGAACTGGTACCTATCTTAAAGAAATCATTCCATAACATTGAGAAGGAGGGAATCCTCCTTAACTCATTCTAAGAAGACAGTATCACATTGAAACTAAAGCCAGGAAAGAACACTACAAAGAATCTACATATCATTATCCCTTATGAACATTGATTCAAAAATCCTCAACAAGATACTAGCAAACAGAATTCAACAGTAAATCAAAAATAATTCACCATGATCAAATGGGTTTCATCCCATGGGTGCAAGGATGGTTCAACATATGCAAATCAATGATTGTGATTCACCACATAAACCGAATCAAAACCAAAAATCATATGATCATCTCAAGAGGTGTACAAAAAACATTTGATAAAATCCAACATCTTTTCATGGTAAAAACCCTCAACAAACTCGGCATAGAAAGAACATACCTCAAAATTATAAAAGTCATGTATGACAAACTCACAGACAACAGTATACTGAAAGGGAAAAAGTTGAAAGCATCCCCCCTAAGAACTGGAATAAGACAAGTGTACCCACTGTCACCACTTCTATTCCATGTAGTACTGGAAGTCCTAGCCAGAGCAATCAGGCAAGATAAGGAAATAAAGGACATTCAAATCAGAAACGAGGAGGTCAACCTATTCCAATGTGTTGATGGTATGATCTCATACCTAGAAAATCCTAAAGATGCCACCAAAAGACTCCCAGAATTGATAAATAAATTCAACAAAGTCTTAGATAAAAAGAAATCAATGTATACAAATCAGTAGCATTTCTCTATACTAATAACAATGAAGCTGAGAATCAAATCAAGGACACAATACCATTTACAATAGCTACAAAGAAAATAAAATACTTGGGAAGATACTTAAACATGGAGGTGAAAAATCTCTACAGGGAGAACTACACAATGCTGATGAACAAAATCAGAGATAGAGAGTAGAATTATGGTTACCAGAGACTATTAGAACAGACTAGAAATAAAATCATATAGCTAGGAGCAAGGATGTTTGACAAAGCAGATAAAAACATACACTGGGGAAAGGATGCCCTATTTGATAAATGGGGCTGGGAAAATTGGATAGCCACTTGCAGAAGAATGAAACAGGGTGCCCTATATCTTGCCATATACAAAAATTAACTCAAGATGGATTAAAGACAGACATTAAAGCATGAAACCATAAAAATTCTGGAAGAAAATGTAGGAAAAACTCTTCTAGACATTGATCTAGACAAGAATTTATTACTAAAATCCCAAAGGCAAATACAGCAAGAACAAAAATAAATAAATGGGACTTAATTAAATTTAAAAGCTTCTGCACAGCAAAGGAAATAATCAACAGAGTAAATAGGCAACCTACAGAATGGGAGTAAATATTTGCAAATTAAACATCCAACAAAGGACTAATATCCAGAATCTACAAAGAACTCAAACAAATCAGCAAGAGAAAAAGGAGCAACCCCATCAAAAAGGGGATAAAAGATATAAACAGATTTTTTTCAAAAGAAGATAGACTAATTGCCAAAAAGCATATGAAAAAATGTTCAACATCACTAATCATCAGGGAAATTCAAATTAAAACCACAGTGAGATACCACTTTACCCCTCTCGAATCACCATTCTTAAAAATTCAAAAACAATAGATGCTGGCATGGATTCAAAGAAAAAGAAACACTTGCACACTGTTTGTGGGTCTGCAAATTAGCACAACCCTATGGAAAACATACGGAGATTCCTCAAAGATCTAAAAGTAGGTCTGCCATTCAATTCAGCAATCCCACTATTGGGTGGCTACCCAAAGGAAAATAAATCATTTTATTAAAAAGACTCCTGCACTGGAATGTTTACTGCAGCACAATTTACAATTGCAAAGATTTGGAATCAATCTAAGTGCCTATCAATTCACAAGTGCATAAAGAAAAAGTTAACACACACACATAACACCATGGAGTACTACTTAGTCATAAAAAGAAATGAAATAACATCTCTTGTAGCAACTTGGCTGGAACTGGAGATCATGATCCTAAGTGAAGTATCTAAGAAATGGAAAAACAAACACCACATATTCTCATTAATAAGTGGGAGCTAAAGAATGTTTATACCAAGAGATGTTAAGGACACTGGAAACTAGGGAGAGGGGAGGTGGAGTGACGTGAGGGTTTACAAACTTACCAGTTGAGTACAATGAACACTGTCCTGCTGACAGGCACACTGAAAGCCCTGACTTAAGCATTATACAGTGTATCCATGTAACAAAAACATTTGTACCCCCTTAATATTTTATAATGATAGTTAATTCATTAATTTTATTACTAGCATAATCTTATATCCCACTTAATTATTTGGGAATATGACATTTCCAGCCTTAAATTTCTTAAATGATATTGAATATGTTTAATATGTATTAGTTTAAAATTGGCTGTACTCAGCTAGTTTAAATTTTCAAATAAAACTACGTAAATTAGAAAACTGTAAGAAATTCTGTTTATATAGTATATCACATATTATAAAGCATAGTATAATATGGTATATTTTATAGTATATGTTAAAATATATTTTTACATGTTACCTGAGAATTTTTATTTCAGAAAATAAATTTAGGCTGGGCGCGATAGCTCACGCCTGTAATCCTAGTACTCTGGGAGGCCGAGGCAGGTGGATCATTTGATCTCAGAAGTTCGAGACCAGCCTGAGTAAGAGCGAGACCCCATCTCTACTAAAAATAGAAAGAAATTATATGGACAACTAAAAATATATATAGAAAAAATTAGCCAGGCATGGTGGTGCATGCCTGTAGTCCCAGCTACTTGGGAGATTGAGGCAGAAGGATTGCTTGAGCCCAGGAGTTGGAGGTTGCTGTGAGCTAGGCTGACACCACAGCACTCTAGGGCAACAGAATGGAATTTGTCTCAAAAAAAAAAAAAAGAAAGAAATTTAGAATTATAAAGGGTGTAGAAAGGGCATTACTTTTTTAAATAACAATTATGTCATAATTGAGACCTAGAAGATTCCATCATGGACAAAGGTTGGCCCAGAATACAAATCTCCTGATTAGAATTTCAGTTTGTAGTTCACTGTGACAGCCCATTCTAGTTTGTGGTGAGATCATGGACTGTGATCTGGAATTTGTGTGCACAACTGACATTTCTTTACAAAAATATGACCACCAGGCTCCCCCTGACTGTCACCACTCTTTGATGCATATATATAACCATGAGAACTGAAGTTCAAATAATGTGAAGCAAGAGGCACAAGATTCTTGAAAGTTAGTCGTTTCACTGGCTGACTACAGTGTCTTACAGTCACTGCACAAGTGTCCTTGAGATGCCTAATGTTTGCCAGTCATTGCGTAGGTGATGAGAAGCAGGATGAATATGGCACATTCTTTCTCATTAGTATTTTCGCATATCTCGAAGCAGCAGATGTAGGACTAGATGTTTGGACTTTGTTTCTATTAAATAGTTTTGCCTCTGCCACTTCAGGCCAAGTGCTAATGGTAAAATCATTTAAATTTTTTGACTCTCAGTTTTGTCATCTTCACAATAAGGACAATAATATTCATACTAATGACTCACAAGAATTCAATGAGAATAAAATAAGCAATGTGTATAACCATAAGAGAAAAGTAAAGTGATACTATAATATGATTTCAGGTAGTTTTGGGTTTCAAATTTCAATTACAGAAGATAGTACCTTAGCTTATATAGCACTTTAGATTTTGCAAACAACTTCCCCATGGGACATTTCACTTAATATTCTGAAAAACTTTTGTATTAAAAGGTCTCTTATTGCCTTATAATATTTCTAAATGCAAAAAGGTTGGGGCATCCAAAGATTAAATACATATTCAACAGGAGAACTGGGCAAGTCCCAAGTTTTCTTGTTCTATACTCACTGCTCTTTTAGGTATTTCTATTCAGAGCATTGTTGTTTCATAGTGTAGAACATAATATCACTAGAAATAAAAAGTCACTTAACCCAACTGTAGTGGTTTTCTTTATCCCTCCAGGGAAAACTGATCACTCTTTAAGTACACAATTATATAATGCTAACAACTTCAGAATACTGCCAGCAATTTCCAAAAGAGTTAATTCACTGGTATTTTCACAATTCACATACAAAATGGAACTAGCTTAATAATTCAGAATAATTCTATACTCTTCTATTTCTAATAACCATCTGAATATGCTTTGCATTTGCAAACTCATATTCCATTTAATATCTCTCCAAACTCTCTTCTGCAGCTTTGATTTGGGTGCCACTCTGATTCTCCAATGTTCTTGTTCTCACAAGACAGGAACTGTGTCTTATTCATTAATGGAGTCGAAAGCAGTGAGACTGCCCTGATTTCTTATTTTAAGCACTTTTTATGTTTTGCACCTGGGATGATGTTTTCACATAATGAAACAAAAAACAAAACCAAAATAGCTATTATCCACTGGACAATTATATGTGTAAGGGGGTATTTCATACATGAACTCATTTAATCCTCACAATAGCCTCTGTGTGCCAGATATTATTATTATCATCCATATTATATAGATGAAGATGCTGAGGCTTAGAAAGATTAGGTAATGTTTCCATGTCCAAAGTGCTGATAAGCTCAAAACAGGATTTTAACCTAGGCTATCTGACTCCAAAGCTTTGCTTTTAGCCACCCTGCTCATTAACTCCTCTAATTGTCAATTATTGCATATTTATCATATGGAAGAAATATTGTATCAAACTGAAAAAGCTCAAACCAAAACCATGCCTGATCAGTTGGTCTGTGGATGTGTTCAATCTAAAACCTCAATAAAAACAAAACAAAACAAAACACACCAACTAGGTGCTAAAATTAGTGGAGGAAATCACATGCTTTGTATCAGAATCAAAAGAGAGTACACACTGTGCAGCTTAGGAATTGATAAAACATATTTCTAACTTAGTGTGATAGGAAAAGTGTCTGAAAAATAGTGTCACTTTTTGAAGTCACCATATTTATGTTGATGCAATTTATCACCTTAAATAGAGAATACAACCTCAGCTCCCATACCTACACCTTCCAAAAGGAGATTATCTATTATTTGCATTTATTTTTGTTCTGTTTGTAAGGTACTGTCCATACTTTTAAGAAACAGATGGAAGAGCAATTTTGAGTACCTTT
The DNA here is from genome assembly GCA_963574885.1 of Lepilemur ruficaudatus. Taxonomy (NCBI): domain Eukaryota; kingdom Metazoa; phylum Chordata; class Mammalia; order Primates; family Lepilemuridae; genus Lepilemur; species Lepilemur ruficaudatus. The sequence continues at coordinate 75,080 of CAUYRT010070360.1, read as the reverse complement.
TCTCTGATTATAACTACAGTGGAAAGAGTAGATGGTTTCACTTGCTGAATATAAAGCAATGAAAAGTACCCGGATTTTCTTTGCCACAGTTCACACCCTGGCCTTAGAAGTCATAAGAATTCATTTTATTTCTGGCTGTGAGCTTTTGACAAAGTGCTCCGGTGTGCAACTGGGAAACCATGCCAGACTTGAGAGTTTCCGTGGAAGAAGTAAGAAGTTGAAAGCTGCCTATTTTTGTGCAGTTTCTCTCCTGGCGTTTTGGTGCAGAGGTGGTCTTTGGATTTGTTATGAGTTGTTCTCATAGTTTCCCTTTCCCTTAGCACAGGTGGGAGGATACATCACTCAGAGTCTTTCTCCTGCTCAGGAGCAAGCACCCTACACATCGCAATTGTGTTGAACAGGCAGGGCATAACAGGAAAGAGGAAGGACATGTTTGGCATCCCTCCCACCCCTTCTTTGTATAGTGAGAATGACCCTGCATTACGGTCTACCTACCTAGCTCTACTTTCTTCTCTGTGCTTGTGGAAAGGTCAGAGTTTGAAAAATCATAGTTCAATCCCAGCTCTAGAACTTTCTATTTTAACAACATGGGAAAATTACTTTTAAAAGATGTTATGAAACTTACATTCTTTGAGATTTCCAAAGACAGTCAACTGTTGGAAATAGTCTATTCTTGACAGCACAGAGTTGCTTATAATAACCTTTGTTGATATTTTCCATGTTCATGATGGACACAATGCTGATGTTAATTTTATAAATAAGAATAGATTCACCCACCAGTGACTCTACATTGCAAAATTATACTTTCCCTTAAAAAAAGTAGTGCTATAGTGACTGTTCTTTATTTCTAAATCAGGAAATATTTACACTTGAACATTATAGTAAAATGGTGCAATATTTCTCATATTTGTCATTTATGTCAGTGCATTTGCATGAAATGTATTTATGTGCTATTTAACGATCATAATTTAAATGTCAAGCTTGATTTTAATGCTTATTATGGTTTAATACAAAAATTTAACTCTATGTTACTCAGCTTTTTTGATTAGTCGGTTCTGCACTTTGATCAGATGTCACTCCCTCTGTTAAAATTGTTTCCATTACCAATGAGGATATATAGGTAAAATAAAAATCACCATGATGTTTGGCAGAAACTTTTAGGTTAGTGGGATAAATCTGATGTTCCTTGACCTTCCTATACCTAAAACATCTTTTCTGAGAATCATATTTGTGAAAATAATTTACCTCAGACAATCTGCTTAAAAATGTGAAGGTAACATGTCTCTGAGGTGAGAGTAATTAGAAATATAGGGAACATGCAATTAAGTTAAATTGGATTAAGTAGAGCAGACCAACTTTCATAATTAATTTAGCCTCATGATTGGTCTTGTGGGGGACTATCCCAGATAAAAAAGATGATTATGGTGAAAGAGCTTGAAATACATCAAGATATAAACCAAACTACAGATGACCCTGATTTCAGAAAAAGTAAATGATTATGTCAAGAAAATAGGATACAAGATCATTATACAAATGACAATCACTTTCCTGTGTACCAGCAATGAACAACTGGAATTTGAAATTAAAAACACAGTAACATTTATATAAAAGTCAAAAAGTGAAATGGCCAGGTATATATCTAAAAAAAAAGAAAATACAGGATCTTTACATAAAAAATTACAAAATTCTGATGAAACAAATCAAAAAAGAACTAAATGCACAAGGAGATATTTTGTGTCCATGTATTGGAAGACTCAATATTACTAAAATGTCAATTCTTCCCAAATTGATCTATAGATTCAAAGCAATCTCCACCAAAATCCCAGCAAGTTAATTTGTGGATACCAACAAAGTGGTTCTAAAATATACATGGAAAGGGAAAGATCCGCCAACAACCAATACAATATTTAAGAAGAATTAAACTGGAAGAATGACAATATCCACTTCAAGACACACTGTAAAGCTATAGTACACCTAGATGGCATGACAGTATAGACACACAGATCAATGGAAAAGAATAGACAGTCCAAAAATAGACCCACACAAATATAGTCAACTGATCTTTCAAAAAAGAGCAAAGGCAATTCAGGAAAAAGGATAGTCTTTACAACATATGGATCTAGAACAACTGAATATTCATATGCAAAATACATGAATTAAACAAAGATGTAACAACTTTCACAAGAACTATTCCAAATGAATCAAAGACCTAAATGTCAAATGCAAAACTTTAAGATTTCTACAAGATAACAAAGAAGAAAATTTAGATGAGCTTGGGTTTAATGATGGCTTTTTGGATACAAACCAAAAACACAATCCATGAAAGAAAAAAAATCGAATATTTGAACTTAATTAAAATTAAAATATTCTGCTCTACTAAAGACACTGGTAAGAAAATGAAAAGCCAAGGTAAAGACTGGAGAAAATATTTTCAAAACACGTATTTCAAAAAGGACTTGTATCCATAATGTACTAAGGATTCATAAAATTAAACAATAAAAAACAAACAACCCACATAAAAAAAGTTCTGAACATGCATCTCACTGAAGAAGATCTACAGATGGAAAATGAGCGTGCACACAAGGACAAATACTGCATGATACCACTTACGTGGTAAATCTTTACAAAGTCAAACTCATAGAAGCAGGGAATGGAAGGGTGATTGGCAGGGGCTAGGCAGTGGGCAAAGCAAGGAGGGGGTGGGGAGTAGAGAAAGTACATTTTGATTATACAAGATAAATAAGTCCTAGATAGATATCTGTACAGCATAGTGCTTATTGTTAGTATGACTATCCTGTACACTTAAAAATTTTTATGAGGGTAGATCTTATGTTAAGTGTTCATATTACAGAATAAAGGAATAATAAATAAGAAGGTAGGAAAACACTTGGATAGTGATGGATAGGTTTATGGTATAGATTGAGGTGATGGCTTTGTGGGTGTATCCTTATCTCCAAGCTAATCAAGTTATATACATTAATTTTGTATAGCTTTTTTATGTCAAAAATTAATAAGGAAAAGATGAGCTCGTCCCAGAGTAGGGTGGATCTTTTATGCAGTAAGACTGCTATCCTTGTAAGAAGACGTCCGTGTGAAGACAAACACACACAGGAACACATTATGTGATGGTGAAGGCAGAGATTGGAGTTATGTTGTTGCTAGCCACAGAAAGGCAAGGATTGCCAGCGAACCAGCAGAAGCTAGGATAAGCAAAGAAAGATACTACTCTAGAGGCTTCAGAAGAAGCATTGTCCTGCTGACCCCTTGATTTTAGACTTCTCACCTCCAGAATTGTAAGACAAAAGATTTACGTTGTTTAAGCCACCTAGTTTGCGGGACTTTGTTACAGCAGCACTAGGAAAGTAATATAGTACTCCTAACACTATCAAGGTCATCAAAAACAAGGTGAATCTGAAACAGTAGCCAAGAAGATCATAAAGATATAAGACAACTAAATGTAATGAAGTATCCTAGATGGAACCCTGAAACATAATAAATGATATTAAATATAAACTAAGGGAAACTGAATAAACTATGATTTTAGTTAATAACAGTGCATCAGTGTTTTTCTCATTAATTGCAACAAAAGTAATATGTTAATATAAGCATTTATTTTAATTTCAGAATATGGGGGTACAAACATTTTAGTACGTGAATTGTTTTTGCACAGTTTGAGTCAAAGTTATATGTGTCCATCCCCCATACAGTGTGCACTGTACCTGTTAGATGTGAATTTATCTATTCCCACCTCCCCCTGCCACCTGCTTGATTTCCGTTGAATTTTACTACCATATGTGCACACGAGTGTTGAGGTTTCAATTTAGTAGTGAGTATACATGGTTTTTGTTCTTCCATTTTGTGATACTTCACTTAAAAGGTGGTCTCCAGTTCCATCCAGGTTGACACAGAAGGTATTAGTTCACCATTTTTTATGGCTGAGTTATACTCTGTGGAATACACACATCACATTTTATTGATCCACTTATGTATTGATGGACACTTGGGTTGTTTCCACATCTTTGTGATTGTGAATTGTGCTGCTATAAACATTCAAGTGCAAGTGTCTTTTTTCTAAAATGTCTTTCTTTCCTTTGGGTACACACCCAGTAGTGGATTGCTGGGACTCCTGGATCAAATGGGAAGTCTACTTTTCATTATTTGAGGAAATCTCCATGTTACTTTCCACAGAGGTTGTACCAGTTAATAGGGGAAGCTGTGTGCAGGAGACGTATGGGAACTTTCTGTACTCTCTCTCTTTTTTTTTTTTTTTTTATTGGGGGAAAACTACAAAGCATTTACAGTACAATGTTTCTTCATTTTTTCTGTAAAGCTAAAACTGTTCAAAAAATAATATCTATTAATAAACAAAGAAGACAATGATAATCAAATATTTTTTGTAAAAGAACCCAAGTATGGATTATATATCTAAGACTTCAAGTAAAGAGATATAAGTAATAAAAAGAAAGAAAAAAAAAGTTATACCCTGTGAACACTAGATTTAAAAAAGCTCTACTTTAAGGCAAGATAAACAAAGAGGGACATTTCATGTCCTTGTATAGAAATCATACACAACAATTCAGATAGAATATTGATCCTTGTGAGGGCACATAGAACATTTTTTTTTCGAGACAGACCATAGTCAGAACCATAAAATAACAAAAAAAATTTAAAGAATCAGAAACATACAAATTCTCTTCAAAGCATTGCTAGAATTCTTCAGTTTGGTATTATATTACTCCATCTGTTAAAAAATAAAAGTAATTTGAAAGCTAAAAAACACATATGACCATATAAATTAATAGATTATACTCATTTGAGAAGAGGGGTGGCGAAGAGAAAGATGAATATGAAGAAAGGACTATGGGAGAGTTAAAGAGATATGGAGGATAAAATTAAAAGTTCTGAAAATTTAACATTCTTGTAATTAGATTTCTAAAAACAAAGATTTGAGAAGAAAATTACTGAAGAAACCTATAACAGATTGTTAACAGGATTCAGGAAAACATGAATTCTTTGATCCCCAAATCATAAGAATCCAAAGCAGGAAATACTTAAAATGAAGAAATCCATAACTATTTTCACCCAGGTTAACTGGAGACACCAAAGACAAAGAAATAATGCCAAAAGCAGGCAAAGAGAAAGATCATATTATCCTCAAAGTAATTTTAATTCCATATAAATCAATGATAAAATCCACAAGATATCATAATATTTTCCAAACACTGAGAGAAAATAATAACACATATAAAATCATATACTTAGTCAAAATATCATTTGAGAACAACCTTTAATTCAAGCTACGTCCAGACAAACCAATCTGCAGAATTTTGCCAAGATCACTAAAAGAACCGCTAAGCAATCAACTTTATTTAGAAGAAAGAATAAATGCAGAAGAAAGGATGGAAATGCAAGAAAAATGATAAGTTAATCAGTAAATAAGTTAGTATATCTACAATTGACAATATAAAACAATAATAACATACCTAATTTGGAGGCTTAAAAGATAAAAATAAGCATTAAAGAGTTATGACGTACAAATGCAAGGGGAGGCAGCTTGTTTTCTGAGACTTTTGTATCGTTTATCAGGATTATAGAGGTAATGATTTACTTGTGAAATATGGATGTAGAGGTCTAAGCTAAAATTTAAAGATAACCTTTGAAAGAGTAGAAATGGGATATATATTAATAGTAACAAAAATAATGAGGGATTGAAAAAACAAATCCATCTAAAAGAAGAACAGGCAGAAACCTTTAAGATTGTTGTTCATTTGTTTTTATTGTTAATCATTTTGGGTATGTAATAATTGTATATATTTATAGGTTACACATGATGTTTGATATTAGTCATTCAATGTGTATTAAATTAGGTAATTGGGGTATCCATCATCTCAAGTATTTATCATGTCTTTGTACATATTAAATCCACAAAAGTTTTCAAACTTATAACAAAGCTGGATTTCAGTTTTATATCATGTTATTTTTTTACTTAAAAAAATCTCTGTGAGAGAATATCCACTTCTGGTAGTGTTAAAACTAGGTTGGTTCAGACCATCCTTCCCACTGGGAAAAACAAGAAAACCTCGATAAAATATTTTCTAAAAAATTTTGTAGCTATTATTGGATAGCTACAAGCGAGAAAACATATGCTATCTTAAACAAGTGGTAAGTTTGCTGAGTTTTGCTTGGCATAATGGTCAATTTTCATCAGTAATTTATATTCTCTCAAAAAGAGGATTTGATTGATTCATGCGAAGCACTTCTATGGCATTTCAAATAAGCCTGGTCAAAGTGGATATCTTCTCTTTACCCAACCCATTCTTTTTTTTTTTATTATTTAAAAAACAACTTTTTTGAAGTATAATTTACATACCATGCAATTCATCCATTTTAAGTGTACAATTAAATTATTATTAGTAAATTTACCAACCCATTCTTAATTACCTTAGGCACCTGCATGGAGCCTCAGTCAAATCAGCCATGATCGGAAATTCAGGTTTCAGTTTGGATAAATATAGCCCAGCGATTTTTGTTGAGAAGCAACCATTTGAGCCATTTCTGGAGGTTTCTTTTCTGAAGTTTCAGAGACTCTTTCTGAAGTCCAATCAGCACTGTTAAATCCAAGGAAACACAAATAGGTTATTTTCATTTCTATTCAAAACGCTTGTATGACCAAAAATGTTGTTGTCTAGTTTACTATCTTTGTCAGTTTAATTCAACAAACATGTTTTATGGACTCTTATATGTTAATGAACATCCTTGGTTCTGAGGTCAGTATTCTTCATGAGAAGTACAAAATTTGTTAAAAAAAATTAACATTACACAAGGCAGCATATGGAAATTTCATAAGCAGAAGTACAGTCTTACTAAAAGTAGAGTGTAGCTTTCATAAGATCATACAAATATAGGGTTCATATGTAAACCTACTGGAATTTCTTGGAGTATATATTTCCAATTGAGTCTAAAACCTTAACTCATTTTATTGTGACAAGTCTACCAAAAATTAATGCTACATAAACTTTTCAGAATGAGTTTAGGTTTCCAAGGGAATCTAGACCAGCAATTCTTAGGAACATGCAAGAATACTCGCTTTTCTCGTTACTTAGGCAGTTCTTTTTAATGAATGATGTCCTAGATCACCCTGCTTATTCCTACACAGCGTCCTATTTTACTATAATTAATCTCACCTTTGCTTTTGTTAAGTGTCTCAGAAATTCTGGTGATAACAGCTCTCCATTTGTTTTCTTTGTAATCCCTTTTTTAATGAGTGCTTTAAAGATCCATGGAAAAGATGCCAGAAAAAGTTTCAGAGAATTGAATTCACCTGCTGGACAGTGCGGGGCTGTCTGAGTATCACAAGATGGAATCCAAAAGCTTGCAGAAGTTTAGCTATAAACAGGTACACTTCACATATAATAGAGAGATTATAGGTTTACAAAAAGAGATTGTGCATCTGCATAGTGATACAAAAATATATTAGTTTCCTCATTTGTTCATCCGTCCACCCAATCAGTCACCAAACTTCTATTAATCCACTTAGAATATGCAGGTAGTATGCTAAGCCTACAAAAGATGAATAAAAAGACATTGTTCTTACACTTAGGGGTACTCAGTCTAGTGAGAATAATAAGCAAAATATATAAAGCAGTGATTAGAACAGAGTGTGATACATGTTTGAGAGAACTTTCTACCTAGGTGGCATTAGCAGATATAGAAAGAGGCTGAGACAGAAATTAGAGAGATTCTCCAGGAAGGAACAATGTCTTGGACTAAGCCTCAAAAGAAAAGTATGAGTTATACAGGCTTGAGGTAGGGTGTAGATGCTGAGGCTTTTGTGGGGCAAAGGCTCAGTATAGTAAAACAGCATAGTGGAGAAAATTTGCTAGTGATGTGGAAGACTGTCATTCTGTTAGAGCATTTTTCATAATAAAATTAAAACTATTACATCACTATCCTGCCCGGTCGCCTGTTTCACCTGACTTACTCATTCTAAGGATAGTATAGCAGATGTTGTTTGGGTGCCACATTCTATTTCCCAGACCCTTTACCATTTTGATTGATATAGTCGACACTCCTCCTCTAGCCCGTCCCCTAGCCCACCTTGGTTAAAGACTTACACCTGCGCTTTTCTTCCAACAGTCTCCCATTAGCCTCCTAGGGGAAGGTACAAAGTCCCAGCACTTTTACCTGAAGGCAGGACGGACTGTGTTGTAATTCATAGTTCAGAGGTCTCCTTGGGGTCAGCCTAAAGCTGGACGCTTTGTAACAGTTTGTTGTTGTGTAGTTCCTTTCTTTCCAGGTTTATGCCCCTTACACTTACACCATTTTCTCCTAAGAGCATTCTTTAATAAATCACTTTCATAAATCCCCATCTCAGACTCTGCTTATATGGAACACAGCCAGACACACGGGGGCTGCATTTCATCCATCTTTGTGTCAAAGTGCCAAAGATTGGAAACATGTTGCAAGCACTGAACAGTGAATTGTTAAATGAATGGATCTGAAAAATACTTATGCTTGGTACGATGTAAACATACGTGATAATTTGTAACCAGGTAATAGCTAACGTTTATTGAATATTTGCTGTGCTTTAGGTAGTTTGTTAAACTTGTTACATGTATAATCTCATTCAAGCCTCAAAAGGCCCCATGAGTTAGAGCAAATATTATTTATATTTTACTGATTAAAAACACTTGGGATTAGAGAGTTTGATTCTTTTGACTGAGACCACCCAGATAGAATGAATGATCTATACAATTCCATGTAAGATTTTTGGTATTGGTCGAAATATGATAATTTGAACTTGACTAATTAAAATTTAACTGATTTTAGAAAACAGTTAAAAAATTCCAAGAGTCAAATATATAACAATTTTTTGAAAGCACTAACAAAGGAGTTGTATGCATTATTTGAATTATTAAAAACATTTTTATTAAGTTCATTTACACATTTATAGAATAATTAACTTATGCCCTAACATGCATATTTTAAAAAATGTCCTCTCCATATCTTCTCTTCCGAACATGGGGGAGCACCCTATTGTTTATAGGTAGTACCCTGAGTGTCAGGTTGGCATCTGGATTATGTAAAGTGTCATTGGATTTACTCCATGCAATTAGAATTGGGATTTTTTGCTGCTGAAGCACTACGTTGCAGTTTTTGCTGGGAAATGAGTGTTAAGCATTTTGTTTGGTACTTGGAAAATCTGCCTTGACAGTGCTTCATAATAGAATCAATTATCAGGTATGCTATTGCATATAGACTTCTAGACCCCAATTTAAATAGAAAGTAGTGACAATTTCTTTTGTAAAATAGTCTCCATAACACTTAAAATCAACCATATGTGAAGACCTACATGCTTATCAAGGTGACAACAAGGGACTGAGAATACTTGTTACATAAATACGCACTTTGAGGTTATGGAAATTGAATTGCCAACTAAAGAGAATGACAGATATTAACGCCCTCTTCCAAAGCCAATTGCTGCTGAATTTTTAAAATAGCTATTAGCATAATTAAACCTATACTTGTATTATTTCTCTAAAAGAGAAAACTAATCTTATAGACAGAAAACCAGTATACTTTTACATACTCTGAAACAAAACATGTTTTGTTCTTCTATTTGTACAGTGACCTATGTGATAATTAAGAAATCAAATTATCTATTTATCAGAGAGCTAGGTAGAAATACACGATGGGTATGTAAACTGAACAACGAAATGTACTACTGCTTATCTATGTAATGTGCAAGCAACATCCTCTTGAAAATTACTGGACAGTTTTTATGTATGATTACTCACATTTTGCAAGGGAATGTGGCATTGAGGAAAATTCCCATATATGTGTCAGCAGGCTGGCCTCACACTCTGATATTTGGTTCAATGGATTTGATGTGAGAGCTTGAAACATATATTTTTATTTTTTAATCCCTAGGTGATTTATGCAAAGCTATATTTGTAAGAAACAATTTAGTGCTTAATAGATAGATACTTTCAATTATATTGATAATTATATACTTTGACTACAAATGTACACAATTATCAATGTATTTGAAAGTAATTATATAGATATACATAAACCTATTCTTCAACTCTGAACTTTAGAAAAACCTTTCCTGTTTTTATTTGTACATAGAATAAGTTTTGAATGTTGAGTTTTGGGAGTTTTTTATAGTGTTTTATGACTGTAAAAGACTCCAAAGTTTCAACATGCCTATTCCATTGCCTCAAGAAAAATTATGTTCCTGTTTGGGGTGGATTAAGTATTGGTGGGAAGAAATCCCTTGCCTACCATTAGATCCTGATTATTTTAGTGATTTGAAGTAAGGTAGCTGAGGAAAGCAGAAGAAAATGGTGTTTATCTTAGTGCAGGAGACATAAAACTAGGGTATGTTTACACCTGGGAGTCCATAAAAACATCCCAAGAGTTTCAGGGATAGAAATAATGGTGAGGGATTCAATGCCCAAATTATCATTTTCCATATATATGTTTGCCTACAATTTATCTGTCTATGAATGCCTGCATCATTATGCAGATTTGTGTTTTCAATCTCCCTTTTAAAAATCACTCTTCTCACACTCCAAAAAACAATGGAAAACCTCTAATATACTTCTAATTTATTATAGGAGATTGTGCAGAGATGTCAAAATCTCAGAGGCTCCAAAGGAACAATTGGCAATATTGATGTAGGTGTTGAAAAAGTGAATGATTCAAATGACTATGTAACAAATCCTTTTGTAAATCAGTTGTTTTCCCATCTTTAACTTCAAGGATATTGATGAAGATAAAATGGATTTGTCATTGGAGTGTTCATCAATAATAATATTTGATGAGAGATCACCATGCAATTTTAGAGTATAGGACAGAGAGAGGTAGATCAAACAATCAAGTAACAAAAAATTTTTCATATCTTCTTGTTAATGTGAGCAATGTTTATCATTATTGTCTATAAAAAAGACTCCCTGAAACTAGTTATAAGTAATATTTCTTTACATATTTCAAAGAATTAGAATCCATTGACTTGAATTCCAAGCCTATCCAGGTCTTCGGATGTGCTGTCATAGGAATAAAATTATTTAGAGCTCATGATATCTTTTTAAAAATATTTATTTAGAATATTGATATCTTTACAATAGCTAGTCTTCTAATCCATTGAATTGTTATATCCACTGATTTATTTGGGCTAATTTAATGTCTCTCAATTATGTGCTCTAGTTTTCAGATATTTTCCTAGGTATTTGATAAGGTTAGGAGCTATTATTATAACTTTAAGATTTTAATTGTTCATTGTTGCTGGTATGTAGACATTTAGTTTTAATGTTGACTTTGTTATTCTAACATTTTTGAATTCACTAATTAATACTAGTAGTTGATTTTTCTTTTTGATATTCTACATGTACAATCCTGTCCTCTATAAATAATGATAGTTTTATTTCACTTTCCAAAATTGTATAAATTTATTTCCTTTATTGCCTTATTGTACTTTCTAGGTCTTCTAGTAAAATGTGGAAAGGCTTGGAATATTTCACTACATCAGAATTTTTTTTGCTAAGGCTTTTTATAGTTACTATAATTCAGATTAAAAATGTTCTCTTGCAATCCTGATTTTCTAATAGTTGTTGTTCATGGTGGTATTTTCAAGCATGTATGTCTAATTTTTCCCTGCATTAATCAAAATGACCACACAATGAATCTTTATTGTCTTAATGTGTTAAATTACATTGATTGATATTTTGAATGACAGACTAAACTTTCAGCCTATGAATGAACCTATTTAGTTATGATGCATTATTCTATTTTAATATATTAGCTGGCATACTCTGTATTATACTTTAGTATTCATATTATGTTGTGCAATATTGGCATTGAAACAATTTGTTGTTAAAAGATTTAAACAATTGATTTTTAATGGATCTGATTCAGGGTCTCATTCATATAACATTCTTGAAAAGGCAAAACTACAAGGATATAAATTATATCATTGATTGCCAAGGACAAGGGAGAGGGGAGGAGGATTGATTATTAAGATAAAAGAGATTTTGTTGGAATGATAGAAATATTCTATATTTTGGTTGAAGTAGTAGTTACATAGCCGTATACATTTAGTCAAAAATACTTAAACTGTGTAGTCTGTGCTGTACATGTAAAACAATGAATTTTCCTCATAAATTATTTAATATATGTGATTTATTAAAAATGTACTCTGAAATTGTATCTCAATATTATAATTCCATTAATTTTACTTTAAAACAAAGTGTATTCAACCTGAAGATAAGTCATGTAGAAAGAAGTACTTTGAAATTGTGTTGGATTTGAAGTAAAAAATAAACGTTAATCTCAACTCTGCTGATTAGTTTTGTAATCTTAGATGAGTCATTTAACTTCCCAGAGTAACCCAATTTGTAAAAGGAAACTTATATCCACATCATGTAGCTCTCTTAAGAACTCCGATAAATAATATCTAAATATATCAAGGCCAAAGTGGCAATACAATAACTATCCATCAAACTTAAATGTGACATGTTGCTAAATGTCTTCTTTATCTTCTTAAATAAAGATATCTTGGATAAGGATATTAAAACTCTTCATTGAGATAACATCTTTTAGATTCGTAATAGGCTCTTACATAAAAGAAGAAACTCTCCTTTTTTGTTTAAATTAGCTAGATTGAAATTATAAAATGGAATATGGCTACTTAATTAAGAAGAATATCTGGAGAGGGCCTTACTTTCTTTCTTTATATTTTTATTTAGTAAGTACAAGCTGCATGCCAAACACCCAGCTTAATTCTATTACAGATCAGTAACCTGATCTACGCGAAGTCTGAGCAGGAGGACATTCGTAGCACCTCCCAGCTCCTGAGTGTTCCCACTTCAGAAGCCGATCTGGCCAGATCCTTGCTCTTCTAGCCCCTCTACAACCAGTGATGTCATATGAACCAACCGTGGATGTGAACCTGCAGCCTAACCTTAAGAGTTCCCTTGATTTCTTCCAATTTTCCAACTCTGTTGTTGACGCTAGGTGCCGCACATACTCCTCTAGGAAATTTTATCTTTTTATTGTGCAACAGCAAGTGTTAGAGTATGGCAATAATAACCTTGATTTATATATATACTACAGTAAACAAGAAATGTCATTGCCCTTAAAGAGAACACTGTTTAGGTGCTGGGAAATTAGAAAACCTGCTTCACAAAGTAAAATCTATGACTGTCTCCCAAGTAAACAAATATATTGAAAGAAAAATGAGTAAAAGGGACTTTCACTTCTGATCATGATGGTGCTTCTAAAACCAGATTTACCCTCATGCCTTAAAAAGAAAGCCAAACAAAACAAAATGAAAAAAAAATTGAAACGATGGTTTTAGATATTGGAAAACAGGCAGTGGGGAGGTGGTGATCCCAGCAAAAAGGGCAATGAATGTGCTGGGCCCTACCTGGCCCCGATGTGTAAGTGCAAGAAGGGATTATCTAAATAGAGTTTAGCACGAAAGACAGACTCGAGTATGTGGAAGTCAAGTTGGGGAGAATCAATGCATCAGAGTACCATTTTTGCCAGTGCAAGTTCAAGGTCAGCCCAGATTTCAATGAGGTGGGGGAATGGACTTCAACTTTTGTTGGAATCATCTTGTAGGGATTGTCCGTACAACAGGGGAAGATTGGGGACATTTAAAAAAAATCCATATATCACTGAACCCATTTTACATCGAGTGGCATGTTGTGGTCTCAGTGTTATTCTCCACCTTCTGTTTGAAACAATAAATGGGTGGTTCAGACATAAAGACTTGGTCTTACTAACACTTTCATTTCTGCGAGGTTATCTGGTGGACACACTTCCACTATAAGTGGTCCATCACCTGCCCACAATTTTAAAAAAATTTCATATCCCTATTTACTTACAGTTGTAGTTTGGCCCTAAGATATTTTTAACTTTCATACCCTCTAGATATTTATTAAACTAACATTGTGTACCTCTCAAACCACTAAGCTGCTGATGTTTGATTTACACATCCAATATTGTGTAAATTGTCTCCCATTTCATATTGATTTGGGAGTAATTAGGAGGAATTTTATCTTCTTTCCTCGGCAAAATCACCTTGCGTATGAGATACCATAGAATTGACGGAACAATATATAATATGCCAAAGCGACGGTACTGCTGCAGTAAACTGATAGCCAATGACTCAAATCTCTGACTGTCATAGCCCTGTAGGCTTGCTTTGAAAAGCTCCATTTATATTATCATTTGTGCATTATAGATGGAAAAACAGAAAAGCCAGGGAGTTTCCTACAATTATGTAATTTGTTCTTTTTATCTAGAAATAAACCCAGTTAGAAAAGGATTTTGAACATTTTGTAGAAAGTAGCACATTTAAAGACTTAATTGGTTCTTTATTAGGAAATTATTTCCAGTGAGTTGGTGTAATATTTCTTCATTAAATAACTGAAAATGGAGAAAACTCGCAATTCACAAATGCTGAATAATTTACCCATATGAGAAAATTAGCAGAGACATTTTAATTATTATTTGAATAAAAATTACTTATTATTTCACTTTAAAATACTTGTATTATAAATATTTCACTACAATTGACTCTAATAGACTAATGCATCTAGACTGACATTTTCAACTCTCAGAGTATAGTGGACATTCATTTGTTAGCTACTCATTCTTTATGAATACTTTGTCTATTTTTACTAATTGCCCAGTTTGTGAATCTGGTATTCTCAAAGCAGTAAACAGAAAGCTTGCACTGGCAGGCTCCCATGAAGCTGAGATTCACACATATTACTTAGCTTTTGACATCAGATGAACTAAAAAAAAATCAAATTCAGCAAAGAGTCACGTGCGAGAACGAATCTTCTAACAAAATGCGCTAAAATCCATCTGGTTCTTTGAGAAAGACACAGTATAGTAGAGGTTTTGGCTTCCAATTTTAATTATTACAGGTATCTAGGAATAGTGACATGTGGTATCCTTAGTGAAGCTTCCACGTGCCTGTTGGGCAGACAGATAAATTCCAGGATGCCCAGTTATATTTGGACTTCAGATAAATAGTTAATAATTCTTACTATAAGGATACCCCAAATATTGCATGGACATACTTTCCTACAAATATATGTATTGTTTATCTGAAATTGGGTATTTTTTATTTTTATATGCTAAATCTGGCAACCCTAGTGCTTGAGCACCTTTGACTGCTAAGCCTCAGAATGGGTGTGCATCCCTTCTTGAGCCTCTATGAGCTCCTGAAATAACCTTATAAAATTGCTTTTGGTTTAAACTAACTAGAGTTAATTTTATTAAATACTAAATAAAGTTGTGATGACAAAGACTCCTTGGTGTGGTATAGAAGCCACTAGTGTTAAGAGGTACAAAGGGAGGATTATTTACGCAAATAGGTTTCAGAGCCCAGGTAGCAACCGAAATGACTCTATCTATAGTGCTCTTTGACTGTGGCTAATTTATCACTGGTATGTAGCACAAAAATAAATGAGCCAAAAGAAAAATACATTTGTAGAAATGTGTATGGGTGTGTGTGTGTGTGTGTGTGTGTGTGTGTGTGTGTGAAGAGATCTTACTAGACTCACCTTCAACAAGTCAAAAATAGTTGATAGTTCTTGATAGTTTCAAAGAAATGAGTCAGTTTGGAGAAAGGACTGTTTAAATAACCTTGAGGGAAAAGTCTGGAAAAATGTTGCACAGACTTTATGTAAACCTTCCACTTACCTTTCTCCAAAGGGACCTGTTACTATTTCCTAGGGTAATTTAGCCCTGAGAAGAGCCAAGGGTGTGGAGTATTCGGTGATTAGCACTGGTTCTGAGGTAACACTAATTCCTGTTCTTAAATTTCACTGTGGCTCACGTTTCTGGTGGTCAGATAAAAATACGGTTTGGCCCAAATCTCCCTCAGAGTGGTCCAATTGATCCATAAATATATTCAGTGGTTACATTCCAATCTGTTATGTGTAGATACAAGAAATATAATCAATAACTAATAGAGTATATGCATTGGCTCTTTGACTTATGAAATGGCATAAACTACTATGTGGAAGCTTCTGGAGCATCTCTTTCTGTATCAAAATAGTAAACCAAAATTAAGAGTGCATCCCTGATAAAATGTAAATATTGGTGCCAACATCAAAAACCTGAAAGGTGCAGTGTTTGTGATTCTGTTCATATTCAAACCTCCATAATTCTGGGGTCTGCTAGTTTGTAGTACCCAAGAATACAACACGGTTTCAATTAAATAGCAGCTGAGATTTCCACCTGGTTATTGAAGACTTCCTGGCAGTAGAATAAAAACGAAGAGAACAGTTATTGTGTTGGGTGGATTATTGATTTTGATGATCAAGTGGATGTAGGCTTTTTGTTAACCCAATCTGAAAAGAAAAATTACAAACAAGCCCAGAGGATCCTCTGAGGTACTTTCTAGTACTGCCATGTCTTTTAGAAAAGTTAATGGATAATAAGAGCATCATAATACCCATAAAGTAACTAACGACATCTTAGGAAATTAGCTTTGTGTCACCTTTCCAGGTAAATAGCGTTGACTAACTCAGTCACCCGCTGAGAGAAAAGTGAATATGAATTAGCTATGTTGGAAAATGTAGTCTCAATACAAACTATGGCCTTTTAATCAGTTGCTGAAATAATGAATGTGGTATCTGCCTTATCATCATCTATTTGTCATGTATCTACTATCTATCTATCCATTAATCTGTCCATTTAAATGTTTCATTTTTTTCCCCTCCTCCTCTTCTTCCTATTTCATATAGGATCTATTGGGTGGAAGTTAACTTTATTTAGGCCACAGTTTAAAAAATATAAAGACTCAATTATGAGTGGTGTCATGGTTCAAGTTGCTATAACAAAAATACTATAGCATGATGGCTTAAACAAAAAACAGTATTTCCCATGTTAGTTCTGGAGGCTGGGAAGCCCAAAATCAAGGTGATGGCAGATTCAGTCTAGCGACAGCTGCCTGCTCATTTCTCAGGAGGATTCCACCTTCGTGATATCATCTAAACCTAATTATGCCTCAAAGGCTTCACTTGTTAATACCACGCCATTGGAGGTTAGGATTTCAACATATTAATTTTGGGAGAACACACACAAGTAGTCTACAACAACTGGTCTGTAGGTGGAATGCATATTACTCAGTATGTTGCATTAATAGATTCAGTTACTGATTTGACTTCTTTGTTGGAAAGACTGATCACTTATTATTTGTAGGAAGAATAGCTGTTACGTTAGTTTGGATGCATGCTGCTTGAAATTTAAATAGAGAAAAAGGGTACATATTTAGTTGGCGCTAATATTCAGACTTGGGTTGCAATGGAAATTCACAATTTTAGTGGTATAAACTCTTTATACACCCTTTATATATTTGGAAATAATCCTCAATTTAAACTTTGCCTTGCTAAATTAGAGGCCAGTAAATTGGTTTCCCTAGACTTCCTTGCAGCCCAGATTCAGAGTGGTGATGCATAGTCGGCTAGTCAGATGTCCTTAAATAATATTTGAATTAAAATAAAATGGTGGTCACATGACAAGGAATTGATCTTTGGGAAATATGATGGAGGACATACATGATTCTCTGTAGAAGGCAGGGACAGTACTTCTGCGTATATTCTGAACCGTTATGCACACCAAGGGAGAGTGGTAAAGGGGTGCCTATAGAGAAACCCAACAGGGACATTGACTATAGATCCTGTCCTATAGGCCTTAAGAATGTGGCATTTCAAGCATATCCCACCCCTCCACAGTGACCCCCCACGCCACTCAGACTTGGGTCTTTAGAAAATTTTCTTGCTAAATAGCACTGCTTGAAAAGAATATATGAAGATTAGATTTCAGTCCTGGATCTGCAGTTTAGAAATGGGCTGCTTGCAACAGGTTACTTAATGTTTTTATTGGTTTTAAAACAGGAATAATAATATGGGGAAGGGTAAATGAGTTTTTAAGTTGTAAGTTAGCATGTAGATGCAAGATACATTATTATTATTGTTGTATTATTGTGTTGTCTGAAATACTCTAGTTTATTAGTTTAGTGCTTTATTTTATTTTTTTATAAATGATAATATGATCATATATAGCCTCTGTCACAGTCCTTCATCCTTTATTTCATTGTCAGTGTTTAATAACCTGAATACGTTAGAAATTTTTCTTCGACAATTTTGTTAATAACTAACAGTGATTTGTAAATTAATAAATTTGTAAACCATTTTTACCAAATAATTTTATTTTTACCTCATTAACAGTTGAAGGAATTATATCAGTAACTCTCTCATTGTATGGATGAAGAAACCAACATTCAGATAAGAAAAGCATCTTGCATGTCTGTGGGGATGGAACCAGGCAAGGTGGCCCAAGATTGAGACAGTGTCCTCTGACCCATCAGCTTTAGCACATGTAGTTCCATGTGTACCATTTTCCAAAGAAGTAAATTTATTTTCTTGATCTTACTAAGTTTTTATTTTGGCTTTATTCATAGTAGTTATCAGGACAATTTCTAATAGGGGCTACCTTTGCAGTTTTTAGCTAATTTTATTTAGCTAATCACTTTTTGGAGAATTTTTTATTATACCATGAAAATCACATAATTTACAAATATTTATACATATCCCAAGAATCCATAAATTTTATTTTTCATGGCCACTAAATATAGTTGTGTTATATTTATAATATATTCCACCAAAATATCTTGCTCATAAAAATGCAAGGGCCAATATAAAAATGTTTTAAAGATCCAGCTCTTTATGTAAAATGAAAGCAAAACCAGAACAAACCAACTCCACTATAACAACCACCATGATTACAACCACCAACCACAAGGCAGCTACTGACTCTTCAGAATGTGTGTGTGGGAGGGTGGGGGGTGTAGAGGGAGTTGATAAGTAGGCAAGGCTGTGCAATTTTGCAGCCATCTTGAAAAGTATGTTTGGTATAAGTTCTTTTTATAACATTTTCTTGGAGCTGAAATCTGACACTTCATAGTTGCTTTGCAAGTTCTTGATTCAATCCTGTTGCTTTTACATGTCTTTTATTTCACAAGGTTAGCACAAATTCCCCTAACCTAATCTACCAGATGGAAAAGTTTTCTGCTTTTTTGGTAAGAGCATGGTGCTTTAGGTAACTCATGGGAATGTGACACAACTGTCAAAAGTGTGAAAGTTCAGTTGTGTACATTGAGAAATATGCTACTTTTCTTTCTGTTTGGTCTCGGTAGAAGAAGAAATCCTGGGTACCATTGATTAACTACACCATAAAACAGTATTCCACAGCTGTCTTCTCATCTTTGTTTCATTTCTCTATCTCCTTTCTCCTTCTTAGTTTGTAGGCACAGGTGCATGTAGTAGTAATGAAGTCCACTCTCTATGAAGGTTTTATCACTAGAAGAGGAAGCTGCTTCATTCTTTACACAGCCACAGACAGTGACTGTATAATGAGTCATCCATCTTCTAAATGAAGGTTGATCTTTGCCGGAGGAAAATGAGAGTATAAAGAATTAGCACAAATCATGCATGTTTAAAGGAAAAAGTAACTAAAAGTACTAGGTTAGGTGGATCAAGTTTTTACTAAAGATAACACAACAGTATGAGCAAAATGTTTCTAGTCACACTTTCTTAGTCCTTTTGTGTTTTCCTATTCTTTTATTCCTAACCTTTCACAGTGACTTATTTTCTCTGTAAGTTTCTTTTGGAGAAAAATAGGAAAAATTTACATTTATATTTATTCCTTACAACTAAAAAATAAATGAAAAATCAATGGGGCATCTTGAACATATATTGGTGAAAACTTTTACTTCCTATCATGAGAATAATTTTGGGCCACTATTTGCAACATACTTTGTGTTATTAATTTATTTTACTTAGTTTTTGAGCAAGTTCCTTCCTCTTGGTGGTTATGAATTACAAGCAGTGATACAAGTGCCATTTTAAATAACCTGATTATCTTAGTCATTTCAGGTTGTTATAATAAAAATTCTATAGACTGGGTTGCTTAAGCAACAAACATTTATTTCTCACTGTTCTGGAGTCTTGGAAGTCCAAGATCAAGGTGCCAGCAGATTCAGTATCTGGTGGGGTCCTGTTTCCTGGTTTGTTGACTGCTCTCTTCTTGATGTAACCTCACATAGCAAAAGGGTGAGAATGCTCTCTGAGTACCTTTCAGAAGGACACCAGTCTCATTCGTAAGCGCTCCCTCTCGTGACTTAATCACCTTCCAAAGGTCCCATTTCTTAATACCATCATATTGGGGGTTAGGACTTCAATATATCAATTTGGGGGGAATACAAACATTCAGACACTCATCTTTATCTTTATTTCCACTGGGGACTACTGGGAGGTGACTATGATCTGGTGGTTATAAAGTGTAACTTTTTTTGTAACCCAAAGAAAAACAATAGATGAGTGATCACCTCAGCTGAAGACAATGATAAAATATTCCATTAGTATATTTTAAAGCTGTTAGAAGAATGTGATTGCAGATTTTTATAGACAAAAATGGAAAAACTGAAGTAGAAGTCAAGGTAACTAGGCATAGTTCCTACTTACCTAGTTGAGTGACCTTGAGGGGTCATTCAAACTTTCTCTCTCCTTCTCATTTATAAGATGAGGCCAAGAATACTTCTTTCTCCAGTGTCTTAAGACTTTGTTTTTAAAAAGAATCATTAAAAAAGTTACAGAAAGCAATTTGAAAATAAATTATAAAATATTTTCCTTGTTTAAAATAGCATAATAATATTGAGAGAAAAACTGGATAAGGAAAATTTCCCAAGCCTTGCTAAACTTCTAGGTATCTGGGTACAAGAAGCTCAAAGGACTCCTGGGAGATCCATTGCAAACAGGAAGACACCATGACACATAGTCATCACACTGACCAAAATAACCACCAAAGAAGCCCTCCTATGAGCTGTAAGGCAAAAGAAGAAGGTAACCTACCAAGGAAAACCCATTAAAATAAGGGCAGACCTCTCAACTGATACCTTACAAGCAAGAAGAGACTGGAGCCCCATTCTCACTTTTCTCAAACAGAATAATGCCCAGCCGAGAATCTTGTACCATGCAAAACTAAATTTCATATACAAGGGAGAAAATAAAGACATTCTCAGACAAGGAAAGACTGAGGGAATTCATCAAAACAAGACCTGCCCTCCAGGAAGTACTCAAAATAGTGTAACACACAGATCAACACATTAAACACTCACTAATGTAAAATCATCCAAAAGCTAAAGGTCAAAGACCAATACCATGATGGCTCAAGAAAGAGAACAAAGCAACAAAGTTCAACTCAACAGGATGAACAGGAATCTGCCCCACTTATCAATACCTTCAATAAATGTGAATGGCTTGAACTGCCCATTAAAGAGATATAAGCTGGCCAAATGGATAAATATACACAAGCCAAGTATCTGCTGTCTTCAGGAAACATATCTAACCCGCAAGGATGCATTCAGACTCAAGGTGAAGGGATGGAAAACAATATTTCAAGCAAATGGAGGCCAAAAGAAAGCTGGCGTGATTTTAGATAACTTAGTTTTCAAAACAACAGAAGTAATGAAAGACAAAGATGGTCACTATATAATGGTGAAGGGTACAATTCAACAGGAAGACATAACAATTCTAAATATTTATGCACCTACCTCAGGTGCACCCAGATTCATAAATCAAATCCTACTTGGTCTAAACAAAATGATAAACAGCAACACCGTAATAGCCAGAGACCTCAACATCCCCCTGACAGAACAGGACAGATCCTCCAAACAGAAAATAAACCAAGAAACAATGGACTTAAACAGAACTCTACAACAAACGGGACTGACTGACATTTATAGAACATTCTACCCGAAAACCACTGAATATACATTTTTTTCTCATCAGCTCATGGGACATTCTCTAAGATTGACCAAATCTTAGGCCACAAAGCATGTCTCAAAAAAATTTAAAAAGACCCCAAAGGCAATCATAGCAATAACAAAAATAAATAAATGGGACATGATCAAATTAAAAAGCTTCTGCACAGCCAAGGAAACTATCATGAGAGCAAAGAGACAACCTACAGAATGGGAGAAAATTTTCACATGTTACACATCCTATAAAGGGTTGATAACTAGAGTCTATGTAGAATTCAGGAAAATCAGCAAGGAAAAAAATCAAAGAACCCTATCAAAAAGTGGGTAAATGACATGAACAGAAACTTTTCAAAAGAAGATAGACTAATGGCCAACAAATGTATGAAAAAATGCTCAACATCTCTAATCATCAGGGAAATGCAAATCAAAACCACAATATATCACTTATTTCCAGTGAGAATGGACTTTATCAAAAAGTCCCAAAACAATAAATGTTGGTGTGGATGTGGAGAGATAGGAACATACATACACTGCTGGTGGGACTGCAAACTAGTACAACCTCTGTGGAAATAATATGGAGATACCTCAAGGAGATACAAGTAGAACTACCATTTGATCCAGCAATCCCATTACTAGGCATCAACCCAAAAGAACAAAAGACATTCTATAAAAAAGACATCTGCGCTTGAATGTTTACAGCAGCACAATTCACAATTGCAAAGATGTAGAAACAACCCAAGTGTCCATCAATCCATGAATGATTAATAAAATGCGGTATATGTATACCATGGAGTTCTACTCAGCAACAAAAAACAATGGTGATCTAGGACCTCTTGTATTATCCTGGATAGAGCTGGAACCCATTCTACTAAGTATCACAAAAATGGAAAAACAAGCACCACATGTACTCAGCATCAAATTGGTATTAACTGATCAACACTTTAAGTGCAAATATAGTAATAATATTCATTGAGTGTCAGGCAGATGGGAGGGAGGAAGGGGGGTTGGGTATATACATTCCTAATGGGTGCGGTGTGCGGTGTGCACCTTCTGGGGAATGGACATGCTTGAAGCTCTGACTTGAGTGGGGCAAAAGACAATATATGTAACCTAAACATTTGTACCCCCGTAATATGGTGAAAAAAAATGTAAAAAGAAAAGAAAACTGAATGAACCCATCTTTACTTTTACCAATGCTAAATAAGCTCAAGTGGCAGATTTATACTGCATATTAGAGGTTTATTTTGGGAAATAATTCATTTCTTTAACAATGCTCAGGAAAGACTCTATGATATATGTTTTAGAACGAATATGTTTGTTTTATCAGTCAAATATATCGGAAAAAGATTCATTAACCAGGGAGTCTTTTTCACTGCAAAAATCAATGAAAATCCTCCTTTTAAGAATTCATTTGTGAAAATATAAAAGGTCAAGATTTCTCTATTTTCTCTTTTAAAATTTTACTTTATTATAAAACTTGTAAAACAACAAGAAATCGGAGACAAAAATTTTGCTCACAGAAACTTAATATTTTTGCATGCAAATTATTTTTATAATCATTAGTAATATATATTTAAAACTTCTGCATGCTACATTAATTATATATATGGATCTTTGTAGTTCATATTTTTAGCTAACATTATGCCATAAGTTTTTTTTCCATTTTATTGATCTATGATTTTAAAAAACAATTATCTTCAGTGATCTACTGTATGTCAGGCAGTAGTCTGGATCTTAGGAAACATCCTTGGATGAAACAAAATCTTAGCCCTCACAGAGCTTGTGTTAGAGCCAGAGGAGACAGCCAGTAAACAATTAACACAAAAGGAAAAATGGAATTGTAGGATGTGTTTGAAAGTAAGTGCTATGGAACAACAACAACAACCGGAACAACAAAACCCAATGGAATAGGAAAAGAAATTTGGGAGTGTTAGGGATTGGGGTGAGTTAATTGCAATTTTAATTCAAGTGGTCAGGACAGGCATCATATATTAGGAGGAGCTTGACCAAAGATTTAAGGGAAATGGGGGAAAAGAACATTCCAGGCAGAGGGAACAGCAAGTGTATAAACTGTAAGGGTGTTGTCTGGTGTGTTCAGGGACAGCTGGGAAGCCAGGATTGCTGGAATAAACTCCATGGTGAGAACAATCAGAGAAGTAATATAGGAGTACCAGATCACATAGGTGCTTATAGGCCATTGGAGAGTCTTTAGTTGTTTTGAGTGAAGCAGTGCACCATTTGTGGGTTTTGAGCAAAGAATAAAATTATTTTTTCATTCAACATTGTTTTGGAGAACTAGTCATGAAGGTTTTTTTTTCTGTTTAGAAAAACATATTCTGCTGCAGAATATTTCATAATATGATATACCACATTTGATCCATCTATCACCCTATTTATGGATATTTGCATTGTTTTAAATTTTGGCTGCTACAACAGATCTTGCTATAATAAAAACAATGAGCCCACGTGGTGGCTCATGCCTGTAATCCTAGTACTTTGGGAGGATGAGGCAGGAGGATTACTTGAGGCCAGGAGTTTGAGACCAGCCTGAGCAATATAGCAAGATCTTGTTTCTACAAA
Organism: Lepilemur ruficaudatus; assembly: GCA_963574885.1. Taxonomy (NCBI): domain Eukaryota; kingdom Metazoa; phylum Chordata; class Mammalia; order Primates; family Lepilemuridae; genus Lepilemur; species Lepilemur ruficaudatus. The sequence goes on along the minus strand of CAUYRT010070360.1, from coordinate 50,650 downwards.
AAACAGAAAAGTTAGCCAAGTGTGGAGCCATGAGCCTATAGTCCCAGTTACCTGGGTCCCAGTTATCCAGTTACCTGGCTGAGCCAGGAGGATAAACTTGAGCTAGGAAGTTTGAGGTTGCATTAAGCTTTGATGATAGTCTTCCTGTTGGGGGAGGAAGCTCTGTGAGCATGCTGCACCTAGGACCCACTCTGCACTCTCCCCCTGATCTGCCCATGCAGGCTTTCTTGCCTCCTGAGACTAATTCACAAATCTCCCCTCCCTGCCCCCAAGCAGTGTGATTAAGAGCTGGGGGTATGGGATCTGGCCTGTGGGCCTGTCCCTGGGTCCCCAAAGATTAATCCCTGCCCATGCTAGGGAGAAGTGTGCTGGTCGCGAGTTGCCCACCAGGTGCCGAAGTAGGTTTGATGTCCCTCTTCCTTGGGGCATGCCCTGCTTTGATGGATTCACCTGGCATACAGCACCAGGGAGAGCTGGCAGGCATGGAGCTCACAGTCAGAGCACCCCTCAGTCTGCTGCTGGATCCCAAGAGGAAAGGTCTGAGCCCTACTCTCTGTGGAAGCCTCAGTGTGGTGGCTCAATTGTCTCTCTCGACAGCTGTAGGTTGGGGGAGGGGGAGGAAGGGGAGAAAAGGAGTCTGGATAGAGGAATGCTAGCACTCTGGTCATGCCTGTCCCTCCTTCCGTGAGGACACCCACCCAGAATGTCCAGTCACTGGAGTCACACAGATCACCCGGGACCCACTAGATCTTCGTGGCTCCTGCAATATGGGCTGGAGTTGGAAAATATCTGTGCCAGAATAAGTGAGATGAAAGCTGAGGACTTGAAGCCCCCTGGGGGGACAAAGGTACATGGCGGTTAGAGAAGCAGTATGATGCCTGCCGTCCTGGCTTGGGCTGGGAGCCTGGTGCCTTCACCATGAAAAGTGGCAACATCCTCTGGGCTTATATGGGCAGAAGGTTTGTTTGTTTGTTTGTTTTTCTTTCATCAAAAACTTTTCCTTCTTTCTGAGATGATCTGACAGCTAGTGTCTCTGTCCCACCATCTTCTTCCAATATTTCTTTATAAAGGGTATTAACAAGGATGATATTTGAATTATCTGAATTGCCCAAGTATTTTTTTCTGCACAAAAATTTACAATATGTTGGCTTTAGTTTTCCTTGCACTCCTCCAATTTAGTGTTCATTTTTAACACTTTTATAGAAAATCATATATTTGGGGTCAGCTCTATGCAGTATTTTCAAAGGACTAACAAAAGTACATTAAAATATAGAATGGTGGTTTTATTTGTTGTCTTTAAGAAATAACTTAAGGACTGTGTTTTGGGATCAATAGTTTTATTATATACAAATGTGATAAATAATAACAATTTAATAACAAACCTCATTGGTCACTTATCATGAACCAATTACTGTTTAAGGCACTTGGCATAAAACAACTCATTAAATCGTACAACAACTATGGAGTAGATACTATTAGCATCCCTATTTTACAGTTGAGAAGCCTGATGCACAGGGTGGCTATGTAACTTCCCCCAAATTACACAGCTCTACGGTGGTAGAGCTAAGATTTATAGGTAGGAATTCTGGCTCTAGGCTTTGTGCTCTTTACCACACACTGTACTTTGTTAATTTATTTTCCTGTCTCTTTGGCAACTCTACGGATCTATTTCAATTTCTTTATCATTAGAAAAGAAGACGTTTTGGGTAAGCATTTTCAGGCAGTTTCTGTATTCAGACATGGAAAGTAATTTGAAATTCCTTCTGTGGTGATACATGTGAGAACTGGGTTGGGTTTTTCATTGAATAAGTTATTTGCATAATTAACAAATCTTTCAGATATAGGGGTTCTACAGGTAAGTAGATGTCAGATTGCCATTGCCAGTACTTCAGTGAAAAGATAACCACATTACGACTAGCTTTGCTGATTTTACTTGGCCAAAGGATATTGAAGTCATTTTAATTGATTTTGCTTCTGGTCAAGAACAGTGATAGTGCTTTGAGCCATTATTAGGGATTATTTTAATATTTTAGATATAAAGATAGTTCCCCATGCTTCATGTTTCTAATATACAATGCTAAATAAGATCATTAGAACTATTTAAATAATAAAGTGATGAATCCTGTAAGTGCTATAAATAACTTCTATAAATAACTGGTTTTTTTTGGTCCTTGGTTTGCCAGATCTCTTTCTTTTTGTAAAATGTGGTTGTGTAAGGTAGTGAGCTGAAGAGGCTCTTTCATCCCGACAGAGCAATGGGACATGCTGTATTCATACATGCTGTAGGCCAGTTCTAGTTCTTTGCAATTCTTCTATGCATAGAGTAGTTCTCTTAATTATATACATTATATTTTCCTTTTTCTCTTGTCTTTTACTTTAAAAAATATTTTATGATAATTTCAAACTTCTAAGAAAACTGCAACAATCAAGGAACTTTTTTTCCTTGAATACTTTCAGAGAAAATTACTGACACAATATTTCGCCACCCTAAATATACTTTAGTTGGTATTCCTTACAAAATGGATATTCTTTTACATAACCACAATATAATCACCCAAGTCAAAAAATTGACATTGATATATTACCCTCATCTAATCCTCTGACCCCATTCAAGATTTTGCCAATTGTCTTAATAATGTCCTTTATAATAGAAGGATAACATGCATTGCATTTAGTTGCCATGATATTTTGTCTCCCTTCATCTGGAATCCTCAGTCTGTCTCTGATCTTGACAGTTTTCAAGATTACATACAGTTTGTTTTTTAGAAAATTCCTCATTTGGATTTTTCTGATATTTATGAAAATAATTCAGTGTATGTATTTTGGGTAGGAATATCACAGAAGTGTCTCTGCGTTCTTGTCATTGCATCTTGTCAGGCCTTGTCAGGTGTTATGTAAGTTCTACGTGCTTTTATACTGACGATGTTAACTTTGATCGCTTCATTGAGGTGGTGTTTCTCAAGTTTATCCACTGTAGAGTTACTCTTTTTTCTTTATACTTAGTATGTATTTTGTGATACTTTGAAGCTTTGTCAATATCCTATTCCTTATTAAATTTCACCCACTAGTTTAGCATCCATTGATGCTTAATTAATTAATAGCTAAATTGATTACTATGGCAGTTACCAAATGATGATCTAATTCTATTATTTCTTGTCCACTTACTAGTTGGCATTCTATTGTAAGGAAAAGATTTCCTTTCTCTCCATTTATTCATTTATTTTTATCAGTATAGTTTCCTGTATTATTTAAGGGGTTATAATCTATCACTATCATTATGTATTTTGATGCTCAAATTGACCCAGATTTGGCCACTGGGGCTCCTTCTTGCTGGCTTCTCTGTTCTTTTAACATATCTCTGTCCTTTTTCAGCCACTATGATTATTATTATTTTACTTTTCGACATACGATTTCAGAATTGTCTAGTACTCTTTCTGGTTCAGCTATTTCTCCAAGGAATCCTACTTCCTTTTAGTGGAGAATGGTATTTAGAAACCAAGATCTGGCACTGGGTATGTTCATTAGAGGTGTCCCTGCTTACAGAGAATCTCATTGCATAGAGCTATGAAATATATGTGTTTGTGTGTGAGAATATATACACACATATTTACTTTTATATCTAGCAATATAATTAAAAACTATAAATTCTCCTAACACCTCCAATTCTAATCTAACATTACAAGGTTTATTCTAGTTTTGTGTCTTTCTGCATTTGTAACTCCCTTCTTCAACAGTGAAAGACTTGGCTTCCATTATTCTCAATATATATATATTTTTATTTGATCAATCCTTCTATATAATCAGTGCCCCTTTCTCTAATTCCCACGTAAATGCACATCTTTCCCCACTCAGGCTCCAGATGCCTCAGTGGACCCCTGCCCTTACCTGCTGGAGCATTCTTCCATCCTCCGCCAGTCCACATGATGGCCCAACTTACTGCTCAGGCTCTGACACCTGAGTGAGGCTGTTCCTACTCCTTCTCCTCCCGTACATTCCAACTGCACCCCTGCTCTGCCCCACCTGGTTGTTTTTGGATTCAAGAAAGAAGGAAGGTTATTATACCCTTTTGATGTCTGTATTTGACTCCCAGGATACAGAAGTTATTACCACCTTTTTCAGTGATTGGGACATCCAGAGATTAAGTCTTTGCTCAAATTTGTAAGACCAGTGACTAGTGGGAGCTTAAGCTAAACTTAGGCTATTCAGATTTCATCTCCAGTTCCTTTTAAATTAGGACCAGCCACAATATGTAATCATTAGTGGTTTTCGTCTGGGAGCTCAGCAGTAGCTCACAAGCCCAGGCAACCCTGCCTGAAGGATGGATATGTACCTCCAAGTACTAGAACTACCCCAGGAGTAACCACCCAGATTCTGCTCCCTCTAAGTCTCAATAGCATATCCAGGAGTGACATTCAGAATGTTCAACAACTGGTAAGGCACAGGAACTGACCAATATGAATGGACACTGGTTACAGTGCCAGGGGTAAGAAGCCTGTAGCCCCCCTAATGTGCCAGGTTTTATTGCTTAGGAGGCTCAGGGGATGATGGTAGCAGTGGCAGTAATTGTGGTCTTGAACAGCCACTATTTACCAACCAGTATATAACAATGTCAATATTTTAACAGTCAGTGTGTCTGGTGCTTACTGGATGGAAATCAGGCAGACATTCATGAATCTTTTTACTTGACAGAGGTTGGGAAAGGAAGGAAATGGATAAATTCACCCAGGTACATTCAGGATAAAACCAATAAACTTGACGTTAGAATGAGAGTGTCCGAATATTAACTCAAGTGTTTTCTGTTGCTTCTTGTTCCTTCCTGTCTGAACCAGGAAACACCCATTGCCTCTGTTAGAAACGTTACAGCAGAAATAGAAATCCCAGGCTCTGAAGGGGCTCTGGGTGTAGAAAATATCTTGAGCAAAGTTCCCTTCTTCCTAAGCTCAGATTAAGTTTTCCTGAATTAAAAGTAAAGAAAGTCAGAAAATTGGAGAGTAAGTGAAAAGAGATTAGATTCAGGGTATTCATGAAAGATGAGCTCTGAGCCTTTTTGCCATCTCTCCTTAAACCCAGGGTAAGAAAGAGGACAGAAATTCAGATAGGATTGAGGATCCCTGAGAAGAGAGGGGACTTTTGTCTTCTTACTCAGGGGAGCTGCTAGTTTTCTCTCAAGCCTCACTGACGGTGGAGCAGTAGAATCATTCCCTTGTTCCTAAAACAAGCCCAGGAGAGGTGAAAAGCTTTAGACAGCCTCCTCAAAATGCCCATAATAGCAGAATCATTTTCATGCTCCAGAGGCAGCATAGCAATTACCTGATTCAAGGAGCAATGCATTAAGGAACAAGGGACAATTCAACAATGAATACCATGACATGATAGAAATGATAATGTCTTAGGGGATGCCAACATACATGGATGACTCAGACACAATGGCTATCCCAATGCCTTGTTGCCAGCAATATAAAAAAATCTGATAATTAAATACAGTCACAGGAAAAATGGGGGTAATACTTGACCTGTCCTCTCCCTTCCTCTGGGACAATGGGGATTTTAATGGAAATTCAGTGCAGTTATAGAAAAATAAAGTTACATTTCTTGCACACCAGAGTTGGTGGAATACCGTTCTTCCTCTTTACACCTCGTACTAATCAGTATAGATACACCAGGATTTTATACTTTTCTTTCCAAGATGGCCCAAAGTAAACTGCCCATGTGTGAAAGAGACAATTCTGACTCAGCAGTGCTAATAGCTCAAAGATACTCAATGCAGGCAGGAACTTTTGAACTCCACTATTTTGCAAGTGACAGTGACTTGGGGGAATATAATTATCCAGGACAGTTCTACCCACATATAGCATCTGTTTTCTAGTCAGCTCCTGCTGCTTGAATATGCTTTGGCAGCAGGCTTGATTGAGGCACAAAGGAGTCAAGTGGCTTCACTGGGCCACACAGAGAGGCGGCGGCTCAGTCCACCTTGGGATCTGGGACCTCTGTGGCATTCAATTATCTATTGTAAACACTGGATCTTCCTGTCTTGTGAATGCAGCTGCAGTCTCTTGCTGAAAAATTTGCCTCCTTTCACGTAGAAGGCGTAATTAAGAACACAGCTGCAAATTGGCTCTTCTCAACAATTTTCCCCGCTGTCCCATAAAATGTGAAAAATACGGGCCAGTGCATTGATTAGACAGACTCTTAGGGTTGAATTGCATGTAATCTACCCACTTCTGGCACTTTGCAATAAGTTTTTGCTCTTCCACTGGAATTTAAGAAAAGAAATGGAAAATAACAGTAGCCTGGATGTTTTTTGGTTGGACACCCAGGGACACAGATACAATCAGTGTACATCCTCCTATGAGTATGTGACACACACTCTCTTTTTCTTGGTGACACAGACTGTTATTTTTTGGAAAATATTGATTTATGTATCTCTTCTCTGAATTTTGAGTGAAGAACCTTTGAAGCAGGTAGTTATTTATTGTGGGTCTGCCCATCTCTGTGAGATGGTTAGGGAAAGGAAATCTAGGTGACTGTACCATGTTTCCTAAGGGTCTCCTCTTTCTATTTCAGCAGCGTTGTATAGTGTAGTAGATTTACTATGTGCACTGGGATCAGATGACCTGGGTTCAGTTTCCATACTCATCACTTAAGCTCTGAGACCTTAAGTAATTAATTTTACCTCTCTCTCAGAGCTTCAGTTTCTCCATCTGTGAAGTTGGAGTGATTATTCCTGTCTTATGTAGTTGTTGTGAGCATCAGATATGGTCACAAATTTGTGTTGTCCACTACTGTGTTTGGCACATAGTATGCTCAATAAATTGTGAGATGACCCAAGTCTTCATTGAGACATAAACAAGCCTGTTAAAGGGAAAGAGAGTAGTCTGGTTTTGTTTTCACAGAATTATTGTAACACAAAAGTTCTCTGAACAACCTGTATGCAAGGAAAAAAAAAAAACCAACAATGAAACCTCTTATAACCTAATGCTAAAACAAAAAGGGAGAAATGGTACTGCTGCGCCGACTTTTAAGGCAAGCTGCCTATGGAGGACAAGGTGCAAAGAAGGTACCATAAAGACACAGGCTACATTTTCCTTGGTCTTTATTCATTTCATTCTGGTTCATATCCAAACAATGAGCTCAAGAGAGTTCTTGGCAGTTTCACAACAAGCTCCCAACTGAATTTCCCCACTCAGATTCTCTAGTTAGCTGCAGACAACACACAGCTGCCTCCTCTGCAGATTCATCCTGATAAATGGCTGGGCCCCCATGGCATATGTGGCCCCATATTGTGGGATGAAACAATTATCAGTGTGGGGGTCTTGATCTTTACATGGCTCCCCAAGGCAGAGAAAAAATGGCAAGTGTACGATAACACTTGCAACGGAGGGGAACACACTATTCCTACTGGGCTGCTGCCCTACTTTAGCTCCTCGGGAAGATCCAGCAGGAACAAAAGCCAAGGTTCAGTGGCTTGCAAAGGCACAGTTAATGCACCTGTATCCTCCCTGCAGAGGCAAAGCCAGATTTTAAATCCACAGAGGACATCTCGAATCAGAAAGTAATGTATTCCATTAAGTGCTTTTCAGCTTTTCTGTACCCTTTCAAGCACCCCCTCCAGGCCTGCCCACCACATATATTCATAAACAAATGAGCTGGAGAAATAAAAGGACATGTGCATAAATAACGTTCTTTGTAGAATAAAACAGATGTGTGACTCTCTGCTCGTACTTATTATAATGAAGAAGATTACATTCATCTTAAGTATTCACCTGTATATAAAAGAGAAGAGCTTTTAAGATGTGAACAAGTACAGATTCTCTGTGGCAAAATAACAAAGTCCTCTGGATTTGCCACGTCAGAGGAAGTGCTACTCCACAATTTAAGTGCCCGCAAATGCCATTCAAAGCCATGCTATATTGGAGATGGACGAGCACAGGACACTTGGACGGCGGGGGTGGCATTGTTTAACCTTTGTTCTTCACATCCCCCGGGAGAGCAGACAACACCTCTATTTTCAATGTTTCTTCTGAATGATTTCCCGCCTGGTGGATTGACAGGTACTCTGATTATCTGCCTAAGGAAAATGAAGGGATAAGCAGCTGAGAGATGAAGATTGACTTGAAAGGACTACATCAAGGAGTGTGTGTTACACTGGGATAAAGAAGAATATAAAAAGGGGACACGCAGAGAAATGTCAGATTAGCACCTAAATATATTTTGAAGGGAAACATAGCATTTTGCCAAAGTGATCTTTACTTGAATAGTAACGATTCCAGATTGTCACTGTCACAAGCCTAGAGATTTATTTGAGGAAGATAAATGCCTTTCTCTTTTTACCATCTAGAATAGGGTTCTGTAATGGAGGTCTTGGGACATCTCATTCAGTAATCTGGGGTAGAGGCCAGGGATTTTTTATCTGAAAACTTTCTCCTTACAAGTGAATCTGATGGAAGCCAGGGTGAGGAATACCTTTAGTATTATTTACTTAGAGTAAATAATGAAGTGTTCACCTTTTGGCACATCATCCCAGACCCAGACTCTCTGTTCCATTTGAGAAATCAGCACTAACTTTCCCATTCCGTTGTTTGAGTTGCCCTACTCACACTGCTAGTCCATTTTAAACCAGAGATGTCTGCTTGAGCACTGAGCTCGATTCCCTCCTGCTCTAAATTGCCTTGTACCACATCATCCATCTTCTTACCCTTAACCCAACTTTGAATGATCATTAGGGCAGATAGCATGTAGCTGAATATCATTACCTAATAATGGATTTTATTCCAGGTGGATACTTAACTGACTAGGGGTAAACCAAGAGACAGAGGAGATGGGGTTAGAAACAGGAGGCTATTTCCTACCCAACCTTCCGGTTCCAATAGATACTTTATAATGGTATAAGACTGACTTGTGTGTTTTCCTTGAAGAGAACAGTATTACAGATATTTTCTAATGTAACTTTATCATTTTGGAAAGAGAAAGGGGAAACAGAGCTGAGGAAAGGAAGAGCATGGCCATGGTAACCAAAAGAGGATTGATGGCTATATAAAAATCAATGTTTATCTGTTCTTTTTTAATCTCATTGAGTTCAGTGAGCTGGTGGGTTGCAGGAGAATTTTCTGTCCAAACTAGTTATATAAGCAAATGATGAAGCCTTTTGAAATATCCCTATATTGTCTCCTTCTTGGTGAATTAGAAAACGGAGCCATGAGCAAAGGCTACTTCTATGAGCTCTCAGCAGTGTGATGTCTGCTTCACCTGCTCCATCAAGGCCCAGCCATGGCAGGGGAATTCGTTTGTGTTCTGGACAAATGTGTTCGTTAGGCCTTTGTCTCTTGATCCTTGGCTATGAATGACTTGTGCTACATTAATCCCATCCCCATATTGCTGCTGAGGCAGGGCATAATTCTTGTCATTAAAAGGGTGCACAGTTTTTGTGTGTTTGTCTGTATCCACATCCTCCTAGTTCACAATTCACCTTTTTTATTTATTTATTTTTTTTGAGAAACTAAATCCCTGAGTCCATGATGAGTAGATATGAAAAATGCTCTGGATAGGCTTTGCTTCCAAATCTGCTACACAGCTGTGTTTATATCTATCCTAGTACTGTGGACATGTCCCCCCTTCATTGGGCCAGGAAAAGGCAGATCAGCCTGTGGCCTTGGAGAAGGCACAAAGCTTGCTGGAACAAGACCTCCCATCAACTTGATCTCTGACCTTAAGGAACACATTCATCCTTTCCCTAGCCCTGTTCATATTCACAGCCTGCAGAGTCCATTTATGTATTTTTTCTTTGCAATTCTCTGCTCTCCCTATCCCTTCTACAGGGAACAGAGTACTCTTGTCATTTTTTTCTATGAAGAGAATTGGGAATCTCTGGGTAACAAAAAGGATGAGCACCAGCATCAGGAGAATTTGGTGTCAGATTCAGCAGTTTGTTTTTTTCAGCTGTGCCTGTCAGAAGGGAAAGATTTTTAAAGATCTAAATGGCTAATTGTTGTCTTTTGTTTCTGAGACAATGCTAACAGATCCGCTCACTCTCTGCTGTTTGTGTGTCTGAGGAGACTGACTCAGCCAGTGCAGGGCCCCTAGAAGGCAGCTGTTAAGCACGGAGTCTGCTCATGCCTGTGTTCTCCTCATGTCTGCAATGCAATTTGCCAGCTGCTTTTGCTCAGAAAGAGCCCCTCTCTCCCCTATACTCTCTGATTCCTGCTCACTGGGTTGTTCTATCCAGTGTTACCGAGGTTGTGCCTCAGGGGTCCTTAAAGCAGGTATTCTGCCCGCCTCACCTTCAACTGCTCCATGCACTTCACCTGACTCGGGGCTGGCCCCATGCTTCACACTTGCCAAATCCAGCCCCTCTGGTTGCAGGGAACATTGTGTCCAGTCAGGCTGTATTCCAGAAAGGTTAAGAGGGATTCCCTGGGGAAGGGGAGAGGGGGACAGCACCTTGGTGATCTCTTCCACATTCTATCTAACCTTACAGATGACAGCTTGACAACATGTGGAGAAAGTGAAACAATAATGATTTTAATCTTTTAAGGGGGCCATAGCCATGCTCAGAGCTCAGGGCCCTATGACATTTCCAACAAGGAACTAGAAACCACCTACACATCTGCATCTGGCTTCCCTAAGAGTACTGAATGTGGAGGATTGGGCCCCAGATTTTAATGATGCCACAGTTCTGCCCCGTCCCCACCTCCTGTTCTCACAAAAGGGAACATTTGAGAAAGCTGACTGCAGCAGCTTTGATTGCTGGCCAGATCCCTGGCAGAGGCCTGTGCTGGCCAGGGCTTCAGAACCAGCAGAGTGATTTTATGGTGCAGAAGTGTGCAGTGCAGGCGCCTTGCTGCGGCTCCAATCACAGGATATGCACACACCATCAGCAAGACCCCTGCATGGTGCTGTCAGTTCCCAAGCACACTGCTCTCTGGAGTGTGGCCAGCGTCCACTGTGGCAGGCCAGGTTGTGTCAGAGTTGTTGTAATATCCAGCCCATAACTGATGTGTTAGGGAGCACCTTCTATGTGTAATGGTAGAAAATCACCTAAATGTCCTTAGAATACCAGGCAGCCTGCTGTGTGGGCTGTGCTCCACAAGCAAACACAGAATTGTCAGCAAATTCTTTCCTGAGCTGTCACCATTGCAAATTTATGCTGCACATTAGGTCCTCCCTTGTTTGTAATGCTGACTGTGGATGCAAGCACTTGATTTTTCCTCATTTTGCAGATGAGTTGGTTTGAAGACTGGAATTAAAACATGAGTGGTTTATCAGATAGCAGCAATGAATGTGGCAGGAAGCCTAGAAACCAGATCTCATTTTCTTTCTCTTATCCTTTCTTTCTCTTCTCTCTATTTTGCTTTTCAAGTGGTTGTTATGTGGGTCACCTTGATCAAATTGTTCCCTAAAATATTTTTGCTATAAGCATGTAGATTCAATTTGGATAGAAACATAAATATTAGCTATGCCAGTGTTGCCCAATAGTACCGTCTGCTATGATGCAAATGTTCTGTATTTGCGCTGTCCAACTCAGGAGCCACTAACCACGTGAGGCTATTGAGCATTTGAAATGTGTGTAATATGACTGAGAAACCGAATTTTTAATTTTATTTAATTTTAATTAATCTAAATTTAAATAGCCACCTATGACTACTGGCTACCATATTGGATGGTGCGGATTTATAGACCAACCCATTCATTTTACAGATGGGAAAGTAAGAGGCAGGGAGGTTACTGGAGCCTGCCCCAGAGTGCATAGTTCGTAGTTGACCCAAGCCCTCTAAGAGATTAGTCAGCACCTTCTGATTAATAAAATAGTAATTTTTAATATCTCATCATAATGTTTTTAAACTCTTTGTATTTTATAAACTAAAAGAAACAGATTCTAAAACACAATTACATTTTGTGCCAGGTTAACTGTTTGCACAATTGCCTTGTAGAAAAAGAGGGGTCCACCAAGGGGAAACCGCACTGGTGAAGGCTGGCCTGTTATTCCACAAAGGGCCCTAGAGTGGAGCTGTTGTATAACTTCTGATGGCTGCAAAAATCCAAAATCAAAAAACCCCAACCCATGAAACTCCACCTTGTTCTTCTTATTCCTGCTCTGTCCACCTCCAGCAGTTTATTCTTTTATGTTCCGATCTTTGAATATTTTACTTCTTACTAGAATAAGAAATAAAATTCTGTAAGTCTGCAGAAATAGAATTCCAAATGTGTGTGTGTGGGAAGCCTGAAGTTTGGTTCTTATTTTAAAAATGTATTGAGGATACTATGCAGACTAACCTCAAGGAAACTTACACATATCTTTATCAACTTTTTCACTAGATAAGGTTAAGGTGGTATAAAGACATAACTTATCAATACTCTGAGATCCGGTGCTCTGAGGACACCTTCTTAAATGACACCTTAGATCCCTTAAATTATGAGTCTTGGTTAGAAATGCCTTTTCTGGGAAAGATTGGGGCAACACGTATTTGTGGACTGTGGTAGGATAAGCACATTTGATAGGTAACATGTGGTTTCAGTCTGAGGCTTCTAAAGACCTGAATAAAGGGCATATTAAGAATTTTGTGTGTAAACGACCTAGTGGTTTAGCCATCTGAGGCCCCCAGATTCAGTGCCTACCGTCTTATTCATGTTGTCCTCTCTCCTGAAGAGAACACTTCATGTAGACGTTCAATAATGCCGTGTGCCTTGTAATTCCCTTAAAAGTTAATGAATGTGTTAGAATTAATTGTAATAAATGTTGATTAATTGGAGTTTGACTTGCTTTTTGAAGAACAAAATCATCCCAAATACAAATCAGTATTGGGCAGATTTTCCTCGGTTGCTTCGATGGTGTCTACAGCAGGTGGCAGTGTTGCTCTGCAGATTCTACCAGGCAAGGCTGGTGCAGAGACACCCTCCAGCCGAGCTCGGCAAGAGCTGCACCTCCCAGATCAGACGCTGGACGGAGACAGAATGAAGAGCCCAAGGAGAATTCAAAAGAATCACTGAGACTGCAAAATATGGGAATTATTTGAATCTTCTTCTGTAATTTAATTCAACCAAATTTTATTGAGTTCCTTACAAGTTCAAAAACACATTATGAATAACATGGTCAAAAATTTCAAACAGTAGCTCACCGTGTGTGTGTGTGTGTGTGTGTGTGTGTGTGTGTGCGTGTGTGCGTGTATTGGGAGGGGCAGAAAATGAGGGAAGAAAAGATGAGTAGATGATACTATAATATGTTGCATACAGATACACACGTTATCTTTACCTATCTATTGATGTACACTGTATTACATAAGATACTGTGGCAAACTGATAATTGCTGCTACAAGGGTAAAAATCTCTTGTTACAGGTGTACGGAGAAGGAGTCTAACTGAATATTTTTCTTGTCTACAGTGTGAAAAGATAGGACTATTGATCTTCCAAGGTCACTTCCAGCTCTGACATTCTAGAAGTTTGTGAATATTTTCATATATATACTCTGGCACTTCTACACTTTCAGAGTTTACAAAACAGACCACTGTCCTTCAAATCACACTGGCATTGAGGGAGACACAGGGCTGGATTACTCTCAATGTCATATCTTTTTTGGCCTTTGGATGCTATTTAGCAAGACTCCTGTCCAAACGGCATGCGATGGTGACCAAGGCAATTAGGGAGATTGATTTGACGTGCATGATTTCACTCGTTGCTGCCACAGGGAGAAATGGTGGAGCCCATCGGGGGCCAACATAACCAAATTTGATTTTGCCTAAATTAAGACATTCATTTTCCCAGTTGTTTTGGTATTGTTATATTTAACTTAAGCCTTATTATTTTAAACGTAAGTGTCTCAGAAACAGGATTTGCAAAATTATATTAAGTTTACTTGTCCTTTCTAAAGGTCATTTTGTCTCCTTTACATTAGTTTATGATTTAAAAGGGAAAAAAACACTAGTACTAGGCAAATTAATTTCATGTTATTTTCTGGGCCTCTTCATGTATCCTGTATTATGTCACATCAATCTGTTCATTAATTTTAGGTTGCTTCATTACATTGCCATTGTTTTTATGTCATTTGAAGGCATTAAAATGCCACAGAATAATAACCTTGAACAAAAAAAAAAAGCATGGTTAAAACAGCTCTGATATTTTCTGGATATTGATTCCCTAATTGGATTAGAGTCTCCATTTGATAGAATTCCAAGACGGTAAAGGGCCAGGTCATGATTCACAACTGGTTGGATCTCATCCCGGTGACCACAGGTGATGCACATCCATTCAACAAACACTGACCAAGGGCCCCCATTGGGCCTGGCTCTGTGCTCTGTCAGCTTTGCCCATGCAGCCATGCTCCTGGGGGCAGTCACAGGGCGAGGAGGCAGGAAAGGCAGCACAGGTTTTGGAGTCTGTTCCAATCTGCTTTCACGTCTGCCTCGGAGGAGGAAGAGCCTTTGGGAGGAGACTGAGGAGAGGAGAAATGACAGGTGGCCTGAGAAAGGATGCTGAGACCTTCCTTTCTGTGTGCCTGGAAGAAATGTATGGCTCCTAGGTGACAGGTCTGGACTTTATGGGAGGCTCTTGGAACTGCCTCAAAGACCTTGTAGCTGTCCCACAAACTCAGAGCTTGGAGGTAGACTCAGCTTGCCAGTGCTATGATGCCAGTAGATAGGTTCTGACACGGCAGCTGGTGAGGAAATATGCTTTGTGAGACTTTGAGAGATGTTCGGAGCATCGTGGGTCTTTCACTGAAATGTTCACTGCAGATATTTATACAACACTATGACCATGAAAAAGATTATTTGGTTGATTTTGCTTTCTTTCAGTTACGTTTTCAACACTTTTGTGATGAGAATTCTTGCAGATGGGGCAAGCCAAGTTATCCTGTAAGGTTCAAGTGTCCTGCTATGCCCCCCTGTTGATCTACCTTCACCCCATCCTCTGGGGCTAAGTCGAGTCTCTTGCACTTTGGAAATTAAAAAATTATGCTCAAACATTTGCAATGTATTAAGTGCTATTAGAGGCTTTACTTCCTTAAATCCTTACAACACGATGACATAGATATTATACTAGTGATATTTTATTGAGGAGCAGAGACGTTTCATCTCTGAGGCAGGATTTAAATTTCATTCTGTGAAATTCTAAAGTGCGTGTTGTTGTAGCCACCAAATGCAACTATCTGCACAGGGACCTCCAATATATGGGTGAGAGGTTGGCTGACCTATTATCCACAGCATCAACTGAACTATGGACATTCTTTCCATGAACGTAACAGCTGAGAGACACCAAAAGGGGCAGTAAAACTGTTTCTTAGCATCTCCATCCACCTCCATGTTATTAAAATTTATAAATCTGCTAGTTTTCTAAGTCTAATGCACAGTATTGCAGATTTTAGCATTTTTGAGAGGGAGCAGCAGCATCCGATGTCTCATTTGCTCAAGATTTGGTTATCTTAGCCTTTCTCATGCTGCATAAACTTCCACGTTCTTCATCCCTTAGCATGGGCTCCCAGAGCCTTGGCACTTGGCCAGCTGGGGAAGACAGAGAGGGACCTTCTGAGTGAGGCTCCTACTGGAGAAGTGGTGTAGGTATACAGATGGCATCTGGACTTGACTACAATGTGTCATATATGAAGTCTTAAAGAGGTTTCCAGGGTATTAATTGTTTAATTTAAAAAAGAAAGTTTCAAGTGAAAGTTTAAAGGTAAATTGCTTTCCAAAATAGAAGAAAAAATTCATTGTAGACTGAGTCTTGGTAACATAGGGAAAATAATAGAGTTAACCCGGAGCCTACTTCATTATTAGAAATGGCAATTAAATAGAGCTTGCCTTTGTAAGAATTATAGTGAACTGCAATGGAATTGTGCCCAATGGGGTCTATTTGCTTCTGTTCTTTATCTGATAACAATGAAAGAACTTAGCAAAAACAGTAAAATTCTATTAACAATGGCTTATTAATTTATACATAGCTTCTAATATTCCATGTATTCAGGAATGTTCTTTGATGTATTACAAATCTCTGTGATCTCACGGTTAGCAAATAAAGAGCATTAGCTGTGTCTGTTCAAGAGTTTTTAAAGAGGTTCTACAAAACTTCAGTGATATACAAAATATTTTAGTTTCTGAGACCAGCCTGTCAACCTGTGCTTTCTTCACCAGCAGGATTTATTTCTGTGTTTTTGAAGTATGTAAAACAGCAATGAGTGTCTCTGAGAAGGAAAAATCATGTGACTAATACCTTTGCACACGGGTAAATATTCTCTAGAAAAGAGTTGTTGCCTAGTTATGTTGCTGTCAGTAAAATTATTTGCCATCTGCATGACAGTTGAAGTTTGGTGGCTTTTTTTCACCTAATACCTTTGACTTTTTTCCTGAAATGAGCCCAGAATTTGATATTAAACTGGTCAAGTAAAGATTATATCGGTTCTATCCCATGACTGTGAAATCTTGGGCTGGCTCCTAAGGCTGGCCTGAGTTTCCTATATTTCTCAAAGTAGAATTGCCAAAGAGAAACGCCTGATATTGATAGCTTTGTGTTTAAACAAAGTGGGGGCTAACTTAAAAGTGAAGCTCTTTGATGACTAGGAACAGCTGCTTCATTGGGTCCTCTGTCATATGTAAAAGATAAAAGGAATCTATTAATTTTATGTTTTGCTTCTTTTATAAATCACAAATTTATTATTAGTTCGAGTAAGTGCAGGGCACTTACAAAGCCCCAAACGATGTTTTTACAATTTATAAAATGCTTTCATGTACGTTATAACCTTTACTTTAATATTCCAGATGTTCATGAAATAATAGTGAGTGTCAATGACCCAAAGAGACATAAAGTTATTTAATATTTAGCTTAATTTTCCATTTTTATTTCCAGTTTTATTTACTTCTTAATTGTTTATTTGCATCATGGCTGATATTTACATCTGAACGGCTGCAGGGCTGCGTGTTTGGATGTGACAGTGGTAAGTTTTAGACCTGACAATTTTAGGATTGATATAAAAATGAATAGGATTTCCTCAAGAAGAGGATTAGGATTTTGTTTGGGGAAAATTGGTATTTTCTCAGTCTGTGATTACACTGGTGAAGCTTAGAAGGTAATTCTAAGCTCCTGAATATATTTCTAAGGCCCTGCGACATAATTCTTGCTCTGAGGAATGGGAAGACTTTTGTGGGTGCAGGTGGACCACTCAGGTGATGTTCTGATGAGCACTTTCGAGTAGGTAAAAGGGTCGCTGTGGAAAGTGCCCTGTGGACTGTTGGGTGGAGACAGAGATCACAAAAACAAGGCTAGAGATATGGTGGTGAGGCGGGTTGTGCAGGCTTTGTGACATTCCAGAATAATGCTTTTTATTTCTCCAAAGGATTTGCACTTTTATATATAAAATTAAGAACAGGAGAAAATATTATGTCAAACCTTTTTTTTCCCTGAAAATGTGAAGGGAGTCTAGCCTAATTATGAAAATCATGATAAGGTATTTTATTGTAACAGATAATATCCAATGAGGAAAAGATCTCTGATTGCTGGTAGTTCTGATATTTTGGCTTTATTATGCTGAATATTCAGATATGGGTATTTATTTCTTTGTCATGGATAAAAAAATATATTTGTATCTGTTGTTTCCTTAAATTCATATGCAAAATATGCAAAATGTAACTGTTTTCAAAGAATATGTTAGATTCTGGAGGGATTTCAAATTTATTTATTTGTTTTTCAAAGATCAGTGCTATTTCCAATGCCTTGAAGACATTTCTAATGGCTATTAATTTATGAGACAAAAACTGATTTGTTGTATTTTTTCAATGGAGGGGTAATAAAATGAGTGCCCTAGAACTTCTGCAAAATCTCCAGTACCTTGGCATTAGGAGAACTCCTCACTGGAGAGATGATGATGGTTTACGGGAGTGGCTAAGAATCACATGGTACTGCTACTAGATAAAAACATTTGAGACTATCTGTTCTAAGTTAGCTGTAAGAGAACATCTAGTTTTTTTCCATAAGAAATGTTTACTATGGGTTTTTCTCTTCCTAAAATTCCCTATAGGGTGTACAATAAAAACAATGTGTGCTAACACACAAACAGACACAAGGAGACACAGGACAAAATACTACAGCCTAAGTCATAATAGAGACAAAACAACTCTGACTCATTAAACACAAGAAAGAAAACCCCCATAGAACAAAACTGTCTTGAAAGAACATTTGTCTCATTTAAGCAATCATAATTATTATCAATAATATTATTTTATTCTAGAAGCAGATTTCTACTGGAAAACAATTTAGTTTTGGGTTTTCTTTTTGGTTCATCTAGTGTTCAATAAATAACATCTAAAGGTATAATTAGGTACAGTTTGATTCAGAAATGGTACTGAATCTTGAATTTTAATTTTGACTTGAGGTAAGTTTTCTTACAGAATATTCCAGGAGTATTTTAATTAATTAAAATTAGCAAATAAAAAGATGATGTAGATTAATTGGATCCAGAGAAGCAGTAGGAAATATTCAGTATGGCTGTAGCCTACAGATAGCAAAAGAGTTGAAAATGGAACTACAATGCCACAAAGGGATTATTTATAAGAGAGACATTTGTGACCTCATACCTCTTTTAATTTTTAATTTGTGATGAAAAAATAGAGGGTGTATATATTTTGGTAGGTGTATTTTGTGACAGTATGGAAGGCAAAAACATCCTTTAAGCTTTTGGATTTGGAGATGGTAAGAGATATTATCACAAGCATCAGTGTGAAGAAAAAAATAATAAATGAAAATACGAAGTTTTTGTTTTCCCTGTAAAAGGGAAGTAAGCTTTCCCTAGGCCTATTTGTAGTGGACACTCTGAAATTCCACATCTATATGACTATAAAGTTTTAACATACTAGATTTCTGCTTAGATTCATTTGGAAAGGCTGAATAACTTTTAGAGAAGCAGTAAATTTGCCTTGCTTTGGATATCACATTTCACTTCTTACAAATCTCATGCATCTCATTAGACTTACCTGTGACTAAACGATGAAATATATGCTACGCATATGTAACTTCAACAAAGAAAAATATTTGTGGGCTTGTTTTAAATTAAGTGAAGAAATGCAAAGCATGAATGAGACATTAATGAAATCATTAGCATTTCTGGGAATAATACACTTTTAGTTGATATAGTTGATATTTATGGTTGGATTTATCCATGGCCTAAAAGAAGCCAGGGTAACTATTTCAATGGAGGCTATAGCTGTCTATAATTAAAAAGTTAAAGGGAAAAAGAAATTATTGAAATGATTTATGAAGGTAAATTTATGATAGAAATGAAATCATCTGGAGCAATGATGTGATTATGTAGGGGTACAGTTTAGGTTTTCCCTTTGTATTTTCTTCTTGTGTTAATTAGGTATAAAAAGCAAGGGTGCTAGTGCTTGTATTTTAGACTTCAGACAATATATTGTCTTCAAAAAATACAGGCTTTTAAAAAGGTTTTATTTGGTTCTTCTACAGCAAAAACAAACTTTAAAATGATAGTGTGTTTAGAAGCCTTTTTTTTTTTTTTACTCTGTGGTTTTAGAGGTTCAATTTCTAGAATTTTAAAGATATAACTTTGATCTAGGAAGCTGTTGAACTTAAAAAATTTATGGTAAAACTTACAAAGAAAATGAGGTTTGCAAGCATATGACCTGTATCGCATCTCAAATTATACTTAGTTCTCTAAATGACATTGGGGCTTTTCCCCCTTAAAATAGAAACATAAAAACTTAATTTAAGGGTCTTGATAAATTTCAGCTTCCTGTAGATAAAAAGACAGATGACTCCAATTATCTGGAAAGATTACCTGAGTATACTTTGTAGAAGAGATTTTAACAGAATTGCCCATGACTGATGGAGATTGCCGATGTCTGGCCCCTCCACAAAGAGTCTGCCTGAATCACTAAGATTCCTTAGTTTATTGTGTGTAGTTTAGAAGCTCTTTGGGCAGGGACTACCATGGAGAGTAAGTAATTAACACCCGAAGTGTGCAGTATGTAAGTACAGGAGAGGGGAGTTGAGGGAAATAATAAGGCTTCAAGGAAGTAGACAGAGGAATTTAGCACAGTACCAACCAACAACGACCTAACTTCAATTTGTGCATGTTAAGCCTGGAATTATACAACTCTTGGCCAAAAGAAAGAACTGAAAAAGTAGTTAGCAGCTGCCTGTTGAATTGATTAGATGGGGAGCTACTTGAAGGCAGAGACTGTGCTGTTTACCGCTATGTCCCCAGCAGTGTCTGGTACAGAGTTGTGTTCAGTGTTTGTTGAATGAAGGAGAGAATTACTAGATAAATAAAGCACCAAGCATGTTTAGCAAATATATTTTGCTGTTTGAGTATATTCTGGGAAAACTAAGGTTAGTGATTTGGGATTTGAATTCTGCTAGTGATGAAATCAGGCTAACCAAATATTAATGAAAAAATAAAACCACCTGTTGTAATTATTCTGCACCAGAGCCCAGTTAAGTCCTTTAGAGTTGCCCTACTCAAAGTGTGGTCTGCAGACCAGCACTGCGTGAAAGTGAGTGTTTAGAAACCTTTATAGCAGTTTGACTGAGTAATTTTATGTCTTTCGAATCCAATAATGAAAAAAAATTGGGCTTGTATTTTATATGTCCCTATTTTTAATACGTTTTTCAGTCATGAATTTTAATAGAAATTTACAATTTTATCAATCCTGACAATTGGAAAAATAACAATATAATTGTTTCTTCATCACTGATCATTTGAAAAACACTGCTTTTGAGCACGCAAGCTCTGAAAACATTATGCTATTCCCTATACTATTCACAATTAAAAATTAAAAAAAAAACTTTTAAATTTTGAAACAAATTTTTCTGAAAAGACACAGACATAGACGTTTCACTCTATCTCTGCCTCTCTGGGCCTCAAGTACATGCTCCAACTACCTCTTGGCTAATTTAGCCCAGCAATAAGCTCCTCTGATAGACAGGAACAGAACATCAAGCAGCTTGCTGTTTCCGACTGATTGCAGTCTCCTGGTTAGCTAGTAGGGCACTGCAGAAACAATCTCATCCACATGGTTATCTGCTTTCTTGGTGACTGAGTGATGCTTTCTCCTTCTGTAGGGGCCCATATTCAGGGCACGCTGGGGTTATTTCTTGATAATGTATCCCTATTCCAAACATGGTTGACTAGTGACTCTCACATAGACGGGAGTAGACAAGTGCAGGAAAATACATTTAACGTGCAGCTTTCAGCTTTTTGTAATTTTCAGCTCAGTGCCAAATAGTCTGGACTGAAGAGATTCTTTGGATTGCTCTGTCAGATGGGATAAATCTTTTTGCTTGCAAAATGAACAGTGGGTCTAAATGAACATCAGGAGTTTCAGAGCCGGTGCACCCAATTCCACGTATCTGACTCTGTTAGAGCTCCCATTGATTTTAATGATGGTGTTCAAAGATTCAGTCTGTCACCTAGATGAGAACTGGCCTCATAAAATGCACCTGAAGCTGGTGGATTTTATGAGTAGGTATAATAACAGCCATCACCTTGGGGGACAGTACTTTTATTTGGCTTAACTCTTGCTATTTGTGCTTAATCATCTCTTCTGAAATAAGATAATTCAATGTAGTCTGCCCAGTAATTCTGTGATCACATGAAAGTCTAGCTGGCTAGAGAATAAAGGTAGGTTTGAATTCTTTATTCTAGCTTTCCTTTCAAAAGTAGTAAACTATACAATTGTATTTAAGTATTCAAGGATGGTCTAACAAATACAGCATTTTGAGCTCATTATGTAATTTGCTCATGCTAACACCAGAGATTGGTTTGGGAACAATTTCTTTGCATTGTTGTGGGTGATTCATGATGGCTCCATTTCTTATGGGGGTCATGCTAGACTCACCGTTGGCATTTCAGTGTTCTCATTTGTAAAATAAAGCAATTGAAAAATACCTACAAGGTCTGTTTTAGTTTTCAGCTTATGAAAATCCTGTTTGAACTATTATTGAGTACCCATTAGATGATGAACAATGTGCTAGATGCTGTGGAGAATATACATGAAGGAAGCAAAATATTTTCATGTGTACACTCTTATGTGCTATTCAAATAGCTATCTTAAGATAAAAATGCAGCATTTTGTGCTTTTATTTTTGAGCAAAGTCTCAGATGCCTCAGAGATCCCTGATATTTTAGTTGTTTTCAAGTGTCACAGAATTCCTGAGGATCTGGGATGAGATGAGAAATGGGTTAATATACAGTTGCTAAAAGTTAATGATTAAAAACTAAACACTTTCCTAGAAAACATATATAGGTAGCCCCCCATTTAAAAATGGTATGATGTCTCATTGTGGTTTTAATTTGCATTTCTCCAATAATTAGTGATGTTGAATATTTTTTCATATTTTTTGATCATATGCCTAATTAGAATGGTTTTTATTAAGAAGTTCTAAAACAGTAGATGCTGGTGTGGATGCAGAGAGAAAGGAACACCTATACACTGTGGGTGGGACTGCAAATTAGTACAACCTCTATGGAAAACAGTATGGAGATTCCTCAAAGAACTAAAAGTAGACCTGCCATTTGATCCAGCAAACCCACTACTGGATATTTGCCTAAAGGAAAAGAAGTAATTTTATCACAAAGGTACCTTCACTAGGATGTTTATTGCAGCACAATTTACAATTGCAAAGATGTGGAATCAACCCAAGTGCCCATCAATTCATGAGTGGATTAACAAAATGTGATATATGTATACTATGGAATATTACTCAGCCATGAATAAGGATGAATTAAGGCCTTTTGCAATAATTTGAATGGAACTGGAGGCCATTAGCCTAAGTGAAGTATTTAAAGAACGGAAAAACAAACACCACATGTACTCGCTATTAAACTGGAACAAACCAATGAGCACACATGTGCATAGAGGCAAGTTAATTCAATGGAAATCAATCGGGAGGAGCAGGAAGAGAAGATAGGCAAAAACCTACCTAATGGGTACAATGAACACTATCTGGGTGATGGGCACAGTTATAACCCTGACCCAAGTATAACAAAATTGATACATGTAACCAAAAACATTTATACATATTATACAAACATTTGTATAATATTTTGAAATAAGAATTGCATAGTACTACATACACACACAAAACATATATATTTGTACAACTAAAGCTGGAGGAAACTGAATAAGGTTGGAGGATTGTATCAATTTCAAAATTCTAGATGTGGTATATTAATATTTAAAGATGCTGCCACTAGCGGAAATGGAGAAATGGTGCAAGAGATTTTTCTGTATAGTTTCTTAAGTCTGCAGGCAAATCTGTAATTATCTTGATAATATTTTCAATTACAGTAAGCCATACATAGCAAATTTTTTAATCCAAAAAAAGAATCCTGTCAGCAGATAGAAAACAAATCATATGAAAGAATGTGTAACATTATTAGTAACTAAGAAAATCAAATGGCAAAAATTTTTCACCTTCTAGAAAATTCTATTGGTTAGGATATGCTAGATTATGTTGGAGTAATAGAAAATCCCTGGATTTTAGAGATTTAGAACACCAAATTTTTTTTTTTTTTGCTTGGACTACAGTCCTCTGCAGGTTTGGAAAACTTTAGGGATAACTGTTCTCTATGCTGCAACTTAACGAATCCATCGTCTTGTAGAAGCATCATCTGGAAGATGCAACTATCTTAGAGAGTGTGGTGGGGGAAGAGAGAGAAAGCAGAATTGTGCACCAGCTTTGAAATGCTTGTGTCTGGAATGATGAAGTCATTTCTACTCGAGCTTATTGGCCAAAGTAAGTCACCTGGCTACAGCTACCTTCAAGAGGCTGGAGAGTGTAATCCTTCCTGTACATGGAAGGAAAGAATTAGAAGTATTGGTGAGCAGTGGTAATCTTTATCACTATTATCAAGCATTAAAAAGGTTGGCAGAGTTGTGAGAAAATAGAGTCTTTATGCTCTATATAAAGAATATAGAATGTTTATATGTTCATATACACTAATGATGTATATGAATTGATTGAATTTTATAGATGGTCATTAGAAACAATTATAATTGCTTGGATCCAGCAATTCAGCTGTGGGACTCCAGCGACCTTTACTAGGCACTTACTATGCACCAAGTACTGTATTGTGTCATTTGATTACTTTATTACATTTAGTGCTTACTTTGGGGAGTTTATCCTAAGGATAATAAGTAAACAAGTGGAGATATGTGTAGAAGTCCCACAGGAAGTTTTTTCTTTTAAAAATAGGAAACAACATATTTATCCACCAAGAAGGGACTCATTAAATAACATATCTATGCAATGAAGTACTATGACATGGATCTGTGTTCTTGTCCATGGCCTATTATTGAGTGAAAAAAAGGCCTTACAAGGCAGCAACATAATACTGTCACATTAAAAATATACATACATAGAAAGAAGTTTGAAAAGATAAACACTTAATTTTTTAAAATGTGTCTCGCTTAGTATGGTAAGATTACAGGATGTTTTTCTTCTTTATTCTTTAGAAGTTTCCCAAATCTCTTACAAGGAACATGTGTTTCCTTTAAAATAAAAAATAAAGCAAATTTTATTTTAAAATAAATTATAATCATTTAATTTTTATTGCTTCAATTTGCAAAAGGGAGCATCAAAACATTGTGCACCTATAAAAGACATATATAAGAGAGACTTTGTTTTCAAAAAACTAATAATCTTAACAAAGAGACAACGTTTTTACATCCTTTAATTGGACAAGAGTATAAGAAGTATACTATATTGCCCAATGTCTATGGTACAAAGGAAAATTGGGGGAGGATGTTAGGAGAAGTGAGAATAAATGTTGCCTTGAGTTATTGAGAAAAACTTTATGGAAGGAAAACATGTTTAGTTTGGCTCTTAATTGTGGCTGTAGTTGAAAAGATGAGGTGAAAGGAAAATCATGCAAAAAATGTTACATTAAGGTGAGCATCAACGTGGTGTTAAAGGACAGATAAAGGCATGCGACTTTTAGATATAGAGAGATTTATTGAGTATTAATTTGGCTAGTTTCAGAAGATATCATGAGAAATCAGATATAGAAGGTATTCTATTATCTAAAATGTATCTGATACTCTATTATTAGAGATATTTAAATTAAAACATTTTTTGAAAAAGAAAACTTTAAAAATTATTTTGATTTGCTAAGAGTATTTATTTTAGAAAAAAAATTTGGAGGGTGTCTAGCTTAACCATGCTTCCAAAAAAATTTATTTGGCTACAATACCAGGCTTTTATTTAAGTAAGAAAAGACAATTAGTGGCCTGTTCATTTATTTATACTAGCTGCTGCTTCTCTTCCCCTTCAAGGGATATTCCAAATAATCAAATCTAGAATTCTTTTCTATGTTACAAGCCTAGCATATTATTTTTTGGAGCATAAAAGTCAATTTAATTATTAAGATATAAATTTCTTTTCACTTCCTGGATGTGGGCAAACTTTTGGCACTCAAGTGGAAAGAATTTATGTTTTTTATTGATTGCATAGAAAAACCACTTCTTATATTAGCAATATTACATAGGGTACTGGATTCAACAGATTTTATTATTCATTTAGTTATAGCCCTTTCCACTGTGAGTTAAAATCCTGTCCAGGTCCCAAGAGGAGGATTTTCTTATATCTCTTAAAGTCAATTTGAAGAAGCTCAGAGCCTCTCCACTGTGGACTTTAAATTCCTAATAAATTTGTACTGTGATATTTATTAAATGGAGTAGATCAGGGCATTTTTTTTTTTTACAGAGGATTTCTTTAAATAGTAAGATAAATTTAAATAATATTCTGGTTGTAAACAAATGTCCTCTAGGCTTGCTTTATGTTTTAAAGCAAATACATTCTTTTATAATTAATTCAGTTTCAACCTCAGCTTTTCTCTACCTATAGCAGTCATACAGTAAATATATGTATATTTTTTCAGTGTTTTTCCCACTTAAGACCTAGTACATGGCCAAATTGATTAGAAACGTATATGCAAGCCTAGCACTTAACATTAGTAGGAAAAAAGCATGCCCCTGTATATCAAGAAAGCTGCATAGACTTAACATATTGAACAGAACAATAAACAGCTTTGTTTCAGTGATTTCAGTTTTAAAGATATTGCTGCAATTATTTGAATATGTAACTTTTCTTTTTTTCTTCCCTAAAGGAAAAATGAACAGTCCAAGCAAATGGTGAAATATTAAGTTGAATGTGATTTTCCTGTTCCAATTTTAAATGTTCTCAAGGAAAATTAAATAATGTTGATTGTAGTTCCAAGTTCCCATTGTGCTGCAGTGCTAAATAATAAAAATGAAATATATTTTTATAACCCAGTAGTGCAAAGGAGCTGCAGTTGACTTTACCACATATAAAGAAACCTTGTTTCAGCTGCATTTTGCTGGCAATGCTTTTTCTATTTATAGGCTCAACAGGAGAGCCTTCAGGGGAATGACTACTTGGCGTGGCCGTGTTTCTTGTCAAAGGATCTTAAAAAGAAAGAAGAAAGAAAGAAAGAAAGAAAGAAAGAAAGAAAGAAAGAAAGAAAGAAAGAAAGAAAGAGGCCTCTGGCATAGTACATGCTGATCAATATGTAATGATAACACTGGATCAATATCTTCTGATTTTCTTGGTTTGCAAAATGTCAACTGTATGGATGTATTGGCAGATTTTTAAAAAGTTTCTAAGTAGAACAAATGCCCAAATTCAAAATAGTTTTATTATTTATTTTATTCATGAGTATTACATTTTATTTCAGATAGACTTTATACTTAAGCTTATTTTCCTGTTAAACATCTTCATTCTGTAAATATTACATTGTCCAAATTTTTGTTTTCCAATGATAGAAGTTTCGATTATTCTTTCCAGGGTGTGAAGTTTTCATTCATACTATATAATATCCCGAATAAAAGATAAACATTTCTGAGTTATTAAAGATCACAATTGTGACAAAACAGCATCTCTTTTAGACATTTTTTAAAAACGCTTTTTTACATTTATGGAGGTCAGACATAAATAACACTTTTATATGTAAAATATTATAAAGCAATATATCTTTAAAATCTGTAATCTACAATAATTGGGTCTTGTGCCTGATTCTGTGTGTTGTGGGGTTTTTTTGGTGATTCTCAGGTTTGAATTTAGGTAAAACTTCCCTTCCTTCATACTTTGTTTCATCTTTCTCTTCCTTTCTTTCTTATTCTAACTTTTCTCCTTTCTTTTTCAATTGTTTTTTAAAACTTTAAAGTTCTTTTAAAACCTATAAAAAGTTTTACATAAAATTAATATATGCTTATTTTGAAAAATTTGATCAAAATGGAAAAGTGTTAGATAAAAATTGTATTCCTCAAAATCATCCACCATTAATCTTTGTGTATATTTCCCTTTAATCTTTTCTTTAGCAAATAGTTTTGCTTTACTAATATACATTCGATTTTATGTCTTTCTCTTTTTCACTTAACTTATATCAAATATCTTATTGTCTTATTAAAATGTCTTTGAAGAGTCACTTAAATCATTTTTCCCCACAAAAATATGCCCTTTGTTGAAAGCTTTTGAAAGGCTGCCTCATTTCAGCATGTCTTCCCTTTTCTCTCTTAGACTTTTAATCTTTTCCTCTTAATCACTTCAATCTTTGTCATTTGAAAGTATGTAGGAGTTTCTCCCATTTTAAATATATTCTCTAATCATATGTCCCATTCTCATTACTGCTTTTTCTCCTCCTGGGAGTCAACCTCTCATTCACTTTAAAAACCACTCTACTCAGACTTCCGTCTCCATCAGTCTATGCCTGCTCTGGAAATTGGCACCATTGACAGCTGGGTCACTCAATCCACTGGTTTCCTTGTAATCTTATCTAGACCTCTTGGTGCAAGATTTTTTTTTTTTTTTGGAGGGTTACATTTCCTTTGCCCGCCCACTGCTGTGCTGCTGTGCCCTCATGCTCTGTCCTTGCTCCTCTTTTCCATCTCCACAGTCTCATCCCCTCCAGTGAAAGTTACCACAAGCCATGTGTCCATTACTCCTAAGTACAAATTTCAGACCCAATTTTCCATTGTCTATGATCACTTAGATGCTCCTCAGACAATTCCAGCTCTTCATGTGTAAATGCTGCTACTCTCCCTTCTCTCTTTGTTTCTCTTGGATTCCCTTTTTCATCCTCCTACTCCCAAAATTAGAATTTTGAGAATTCCGTTTGCTCCTTCATTCCATCCATCTCATCCTCGCCATTCAGCAAGTTGAAAACTCCTGAAAGAGAACCACCCTCACACCGCCATGTCTGCCCCTCCTCTCCTCTCCAAAGCTACTACCTCAACTCAGTCCTATGATGGCGTTCCCCTGAGCACTCCTGCCTCCGACTACTCTGTCCCTCCTTTTCACTAATGCTAGTGATCTTCAATCTGTTTGCTAACTGGTGCTCACATTTCAAGACTTAGATTAAAGGTCAGCCCTAGGAAAACTTTTCTAACATTCATCTCCCTATTGTAAAGCAAAACCCTCTTTCCCTTGAGACTCTCCACCTTACTGTGTACACCCCTTTTTAGGACATTTACAATTATATGTATTTACACATCTTTCTTTCTGTATTGGACTATAACCCACTATGAGGCAAGGATCATGTTTATCAGAATCTGTCTTATTTGTCTTTGCATTTCTTGTGCCTGGAACATAGGTGATGTATAGTAAGTATAAATGAACACCTGACTGGGTTGACAATATTTAATCTTTTCATTTAGTTAAGTATTTTAAAGATTTCCAATTGGCTGCTTATATCTAATGCTATAAAGTGTATCATAAATCTTTATTTGAATTTTGCATTTATTCCTAAAGTATAAATAATCCCCAGAAGTAGAATTACTCAGACAAGGAGTATAAACATTTTAAAGATTCCTGAGACATATTGCACAAATATGAATCAGAATATTTGATATTTCTGATATTTCAACACAAAGTATAATAAATTTTTGCTTTTAAAGCAATAGTATAGTGAAATCATATTCTTTATAATTTCCTACCAGAGAGTTATTTTGGAGTCAGGTAATGTTCAGTTTCTATTTGCAAACTCACATGGAAACATGCTGAAGTTAGTAATATTAAATTACTCTCTATCTCCCAATGCTATTGAAAGAATAGAAGGTAGCATTCAATATAAGCCAAATAGGCAATGTATAAAAGCTTAAGTTTTTTTTTCTTTTCCTTTTGTCATAGCCTAATAAATTCCTAGTGGACTTTGATTATTAAGACACAGCACAAGGCCTACCTTTTTAACCTTCCTTTCTGAATAGACTATTGATTCAACTTAAACTGCTTTCTAAAAATTCAATGGGCACATCTGGGGAGTTTGCTACCCCTGTGCTGTATGGGAAGGTTGTGAGGATTAATACACTTATATGGTATTATGTGACTCTTGGATAAAAGGTTCGGTATAAAATACAACTCCAGTATTGTTATTTAAAAGCAAACTTCCTTTGGGGGGGAAGAAAAAAGGCTTCCATGGAAACTTTGATTAAAAGTTATGTATTCTAGTACTTTTTTCAAAGGTAATCTCCAAAGAAGTCTTGAAAATTGTACATCTTGCCATCTGCTGACATGATGCAGCATTAAAGAAAAGTGACACATGGACTCATTTCTGTCCATGTATTTTAAGCCAGTATGGCCTTGATTTGGCCTCAGTTCATCTTGGTGGCCGTGCGTTTATTGTTGTGCTTTATTTATATCTCGAATCATTTCTTGCCTGATTTTAATTGTTTAATTGGACCTGAATTTATGTGAAAAATTCTCTGTCAGACATGTCTCTCTCTCTCTCTCTCTCTCTTTCTTTCTCTCTCTCTTACAGAAGGGATCCTATGTGATCAGCAATGCATAGGGTTTTGGTAGCTATGGTAACCACATCATAAGCCTTGATGGATGGCAGGTGTTTTAAGCACTTCAACTATTAGAACCTTATGGGCACTCGATGTGTTCAGCCAAGAATGACATTTGCCCACAGGGATCATAAAACAAAAAGAACCTTTACTCTTGATTTGGCAGCAATGAGATAACAGACACACACTAACGAGGATGTAATGAAACTGGAAGAGTATTTATCTATAAATACTACTAAAAGGGTGAAATGGTGCAGCTGTCTAATCTTCTCTACATTGTAAGGGCATCTGATAACAAAGATTGTGTTTGTGTATTTTTATTTGTAAGTCCTGATATCCTGAGCTGTGTGTGGGTCACAAATCAAATTTCAGGGACCAATTCTAAGTCCAGAATTTTTGAAAATTACAATGTATTTACCTGAAAGATGGGAAAGAAAATATATATTTTAGGGTTCTAAATGACTCAGGAGTGAGAATGAGAAGATGGTAGGCAGCGTGTTAGATGAGAAAACAGGAATTCAAAATCACTCAGTGGGTATAACCCATGAAAGTGTGGTTAATAGCAGGCAGGATGTTTTAAAAAGGATGAGCACAGTGGTCACACTCAAGGAGAAGCATTTTAGAATGATATTGAATATGCAAAGGAGACAAAGTAATTAGAGACACATAAGAGGAAATATTGTATTTTAGGAGAATAGATCACTGAGTGGTATTTAATAAACCAAGAAATTCAGAAACTGGTAGCTTCAGAATGAGTAACAAACACAATACCTGACATAGTTTCAGAGGATTGCAATAGTATAGGATCAAAGGGAATATAAAAAAAAAAATTAACAACGGCCTTCATCAACAACATGTTTCTGTCACTCTTGATCAGTTGTTCCCTAGGTTAAAAGAAACAAACTGAAATGGAGTATAAGAGAGTTTTAAAAGCCATAAATACATTTTACAGGCAGTGAATTCTAAGTATTAGAAAAATTTAATGGGGGGATATTTTAAAAAATCATCTTCTTTAAGGGTCTTTAAAAACAGGATGGTAATTTTGTTGTGTTTTTAAAGAGACGTAGAGTAAGGACCCAGGCTGTAATGGACTCTGCATTTCTATGCTTCTCTTCAATAGTCTTTAAAACATGTTTCCATTTCCAATTAATAAAACATGACATTCTCAATTTTCTCTGTGGGATTTGCCTGTAAAATTCCATGGAATGCAAATCCATTTAGTCTAATTCATCATTTCCTCAAAAATCCTAACTTTCATGAGATTTCAAAGGGCCCAGGCATTGAGATAAAATTCCCTCTTTGGACATCCTTAATTACACTGAGTTGGTAATTTTTCCTTTTTCTTCTCTTCTCTCCTTATAGCCGTTTCCTTATTTAGTTGAGGCATTTATATAAGAAATGCACCAAATTTGAAAGCTCTGTCATAATATGAATGATTAGAATAGTTTTTATGACAGTTTAAAAAGTTATAGAAGAAACTAAAGTTGCTCAGAGCCAATATATGTATTTTGTTGGGCTCAGAATTTTCTTTCCCTGTTTGTTACATACATTGTTTGGAACGTCTTGGTTTTAATCAGGGTTACATTGGCTCATGTAACATAAGCCACTCAAAGTAGCTGAAGTCAAAAACAGTGATTTATCAGTAGGCAATGAGGGAAACTCATGGAACCAGAGAAACACAAGTATGGCGCCTAAGCCTCCTCGAAGGCCTGAAATCAGGAAATATATTGGGTACGAACATAATCCTTCCACATCTCTTTATCTCCACATATCTGGTGTCAAATGTAGAACCCTCCAATGTCAAATTCTGATGAGAGACATTCTAATAAGATCAGTTTGGATCAACTAGGCACCCTTGAGCTAATTAAAGCTGGAGAATGCTGGGATATGGCAGTAGCTTCTTGAAGTGTGGCTTTTGGACAAGCAGCCTGAGTATCACCTGGGGAAATGTTAGAAATGCAAATCATTGAGGCCTACCTCAGGTCTTCTGAACAAAGAATTATGGAGTTGGGGCCCAGAAATCTGAGCTTTAACAAGCCTTCCAGGTAAATCTGAGTTATCCTAAAGTTGGGAAATCTCTGTAAGGTGACCAACCCATTTAGTTTTCCTTCCTGGTTTTAGCACTGAAACTCTGGCACCCCAAAAACCCCTTCAGTCCAGGACAGACAAGGACAGCTGGCCACTCCATGTCAGGTTTGCCTCCTACTCTGTAGGGGCTGTTTAAGCAGGTGCTCAGACAAAGGGGCCTGCAAAGTTCTTTTAAAAAACGATTCAAGAGTGATAGAAGAATAATTAAAAATAGGTATTTTTAAAAGAACTCGCCTAATTTTAATTGTATTTGAGCAACTCCCCAGTTTAGCTGTAAAAAAATATGTTATTAAAACAACTGTTTCTAAGATACCCTGGAATCCCTAGTATATTATCTTACCTTTCCACTTTCATGTTTTAAAACATGATAAGCACCCCAAAGTTAGCTTATCAAAGTATCTTGCAGAATGTTAAGCTTCCAGGGCTGCCTTGTGTTTTCTCACTCTAAGAGTTAAAGAGGAAACTGCCCGAATTAACCACAATAACAGTGATAAATAGAGAGGAGCTGCAGCTTCTCTTGTTTTGAAAACACAAGGTCAAGCCAATATATTTATAAATAAATTTTAATTTGTGAGAACCAGAATTTCACATTACAGAGCTCAAACAAGTCAGGAAAGTGCTTTGTTGCCATGGATAGTCAAACGTATTCCATTATTGAACTCACTCAAGGGATGGTTACGTTTCGTTGTTTGTTCTTTCCAGAAGTCTGAGACTCAAGGGAGTTATCATTCTACATTAAATCAAAAACCTCTAAACACCTTCATCGTAATGAAAAAATCTTTCACAATGGACAGTTTGAAAGATGTAAAAGTTATTCTCTGTCACTGAGATTTTATGGGGAAAGCTGGTTCTAAGCACTACTTTTCTAAGCTTTCCAATAAATCAACACTATTGAAAACATTTAAAAGTGTCAGTGTGGCATAGAAATTATCCCCATAGAAAATTATGACTTTTTTTTTGCTTTTCTATTGCTTCAAGAACACTTTATGATATTGCCAATGCCTGCCACTCCTCTGAACCCTATAGCAGATGTGAACAGAATCATATATTGGAAAACATGATAGCTGTGCATTCATAAGAAATTCTTATCGAACAAAATGCATTAACATTTCCTAGCTGCATTGGGATTTATAGTAAATCACCAGGAATCACATTCTGTGAGATTTAAAAGAGACTTAGAGTTTTCTTGTTTAAAAGATTTAAAAAGTAGCATCTCTGGGGATTTATAGAGTTTTCAAATTTGCTAATACTGGAATGCTACTATTCTAGAAAGTCTTTATTAAACAAAATAAATAACACCTTTTATCTTTCCATAGGGAAACTTTAACTTCTAGGAGGAAAGTACCATGTAAGGTATAAAACTCGCTTTAACGTTCCATTCAATTGAAGAAGCTGCTTAATGACATGCTACAGTTTAATTATTTTATTAAAGAGGCCTATTGGTGAGAGCTCATTTATCCTTGCATGATTTATGAATTAATCCTGGGTCAAACAAAGATCCAGATTAGTAGGAAAACCTAGATCAACTTATGAAATAATTATTTCACAAACACCTTGAAGTAAAATGTTAAACTGTTCGGACATTTTTGAACCTGGGTTAGTTAAATTCCCCTGAGGAAAGCTACTCCCATATTTCTTAAGTGTCCTAATCATGCAGTTGATTCTAAATGAAGACCTGAGAGGAGCTTTCAACCTTGTCATTAAATTATTGAGTTGAAGAGAATTTAAGCCGTTAGTTCACCTTCCTAATTTTACATATGAGAAAACTGGAACCACGATTTGACCAAGGTTATAAGGTGGAAGGTATTTCATGGGGAAAACACTGATGGTTAAATTTCACCTAATTGAAAATAACATATGTGAATTTCCCTCAAATTTTGCCCTGTTGTTTGGAAAATAAAAGTTTGGTTTGGGGGAAAAAAACTTTAGAATTTAATGGTGTAATATTTATGAAATTTATCACATGTGCAAAATAGAATTCTATTTTTTTCTAATAACTTATTTTCCTTTTTCAGTCTTCATTACTGCTTATCAGTACATAATTTAAACTTTTTATTTCTACATATTCCAATGACTTGCAATTTAAAACTCAGTTGTTCTTAGGTGTGTCAGGTTTAAGTATGTTTTTGTAGTTCAATTTGAGTATAGTTGGCTCAGTCACTGGTTCCCAACACTGTTCAGTTGAAAGGTCTCTATCTTTCTGCTTCACCCCTTTTCTTACCCCTCCCTGTTCCTCTCCTCTCTTCTCATCTTCTCTCTCGCTCTCTCCAAGCCTTCTTCCTCATTCTCCCACAGCACCAGTGATGCTTATAGTGAGGGTCCTACAATGGAGAATTGGGCTGGATGTGC
Source organism: Lepilemur ruficaudatus (assembly GCA_963574885.1). Taxonomy (NCBI): domain Eukaryota; kingdom Metazoa; phylum Chordata; class Mammalia; order Primates; family Lepilemuridae; genus Lepilemur; species Lepilemur ruficaudatus. Next base: position 16,417 of record CAUYRT010070360.1, on the reverse strand, counting down.
TAGTCTAACTTCTGGCTGCATTTTTGGGACAGACCATATCTTACCACTAGTGTCTTGGAAGTTGACTTTTTTGGTTACTCTATTTATTAGGTACTTTAGTTAATTATAGGATGTCTCATTGCCCTTGTTCCTTATGCTTCTAGAAAAAATCCACACCATAGCCAATGCTTCTGATTCTTTCACCTTCTTGTGGAGTTGAGTACCTCCAATATTCATGCTTTCTCTGTCCACACACACACACACACACACACACACACACAAAAACCTTCTGGGTCCTTTTCACTCCTGGAATGGAGAAAGAGAGATAAGACCCAGATAATGCACAGGAATTTTCTTTCCTTACCTCTTTCTGTTTAGTTGTGTCACTCTGTCATTTCTCTATGGTTCTCCTATCTTAGTGCCCAGCATCAAAAGGCACATCTATCTATTAGCCGTATCCCATGGAAACAAAGAGACCACTGGAATTTCCAAGCCCTTAGTCTTCAGGTCTCCCTAATTCCGTGACTAGACTAGTTGAATGCCACCATCTATTCGGCGAAGACGAACACCTTCCTTCTCCACACTCCAGGCTCAAATGTTCATTTATCTTCAAATCCTTAAAGATTGGCAAAAGGTAAACGATTCGTACTGATTCATTGCTGAATTTAGGGTCTAACACTGAGTGGTAAAATCCTATTTCAATTTAGTTATTTTGGAATAAGTATTATTGTTTATTCTTTTCATAGACAGAAGTTTCTGCAGTGATCTATGCCATGAGCAGAAAGGAGAAATCAACAAAAAGCCTAGGAGAATAAAAAAGGAAGTTTGTATTGATATTTTATATCCCTATTTTCCTGCAGCTTTAGATAATCCAGTACACATCAACAAAGAAACAGTAACCATTTTAAACAATTGTAAAGATTTTATGGTCTGCATGCTTAATACCAGTCATTGATCAAACAGTTTGGAAGTCAATGGAAAGAACCTAGAAATTTTCATTTTATTTCATGGAGCAGCTTTGAAAGTGAAAAATAGGTGTTTTTAGATATCTAGGGAGCATTTTTCAAACACTGGCAAAAACTACAAATAAAGTGGATCATGCCTGTCTTAGTCTGCTTTATGCTGCTGTAACAGAACTCCACAGACTGGGTAATTTATAGTGAACTGAAATTTGTTTGGCTCCCAGCTCTGGGAGCTGGGTAGTCCAAGAGCATGGTGCTATTATCTGGTAAGGGACTTCATGCTTCATCATCCATGGTGGAAGGTAGAAAGGCAAGTGGAGGGCAAGAGTGGTACAGCAAGAGGAGGCTGAACTCACATTTACAATAAACCCACTCTAGCAATAACAAACCCACTCTCAAGATAGCAACATTAGCCCATTCATGGGGGCAGAGCCCTCATGACCTAACCACCTCTTACTAGGCCCCATGTCCCGATACTATTGTATTGGTGATTAAGTTTACAACACAAGAACTTTGAAAGACACATTCAAATCATAGCAATAGTCAATAAAAGAATGGATGACTGACCAGAATTATGTCTTTTACAAATCATAACCAACATTTAGTGAGCATTTACTATTGGCCAAGTGCAGTTCTTATTATTTTATGTGTATTAATAATATAATCCTCACAGCTTTGTATGGTAGCTTTGCCCTTGTCAGTTTACAGATGAGGGTGGTGAGGCTAAGCAGGATTAAATGACTTGTCCAAGTGTACTTGCTAATAAGTTGCAGAGATGAGATTATGAACCCAGATATCTTGTTTCAGAGTCTGTGCTACTAACCGCTATACTATACTATAAAGTTTCTTAAATATGTCATTACATATAATAATTAATATTACTCATAGCACCCTGGGAGATAGGTATAGAGAATGGTATAACATCATCCTACAGTGCAATTGTCTTTTCTGAGCCTGACTTACTGTGCCCCATATTGCTCCTATCTCAATATAACTCTGAGACATGTACAGAGTTAATCCAGCAGACTGGGTTGGAGTTCTGGGATCTGTGTATTTTGGATTGCATTTGAGCCGTTCTGATGATGATGCAGGTTTCCTTCTGGATCTCTGTATTACTGCCATGGCCGTTTTACTGAGTGCTGAGTCTCTAGTCCTGATACCCATGTAATGCTTTTCCACACATTCTGGGTAGGAAAATAACTGTGCAAAGTCCCAGAGTGGAGGGGAAATAAAATTTTCATGTTTTAACATAAGAAAAATGCTGGTGTAGCCGGGGCTTAGTGAGAAGGGGGAGAAGAATAGAAACTGTGATCATAGGGATAGGATCATATAGGACCTCATGGGCTACGGTATGGAGTTTGCATTTGATTAAAAATTAAATGGGACATCATAGAGGCTTTATGTAAGGGCTGACATTGTCATATTTAATATCTTAATCATAAGATAAAATTCAAGCAGGTTTTTCATAGTAAAGCATTTTTTCTAAGCTCTTCATCAGAAAAGAGAGAGGCGGCCAGGCTGCTTTTCCAAAGATGTTTAAGTTTCTTTAGATATTTCCAAAGTGTATTTTGCTATCCCATATTTTATATGCAATATTATAGGTCACTGTACTATATAATTGAGGCAGCAATTTAAAAATTCTTTTTGCTTATTTTTTAATGTAAATGTTGAAAATACTATGATTTAAAAATACATGTTTTGGAATTTACTGTGTGTATTAATTTTCTGTTTCTGCTATAGCAGATTACCACAAATGTAGTGACTTAAAAGAACACAAATTTATTTCCTTATAGGTCTGTAGGTGAGAAGTCTGACGTAGGTATTAATGGAGTAAGACCAAGGTGTTCACAGGACTGGGTTCCTTTCTGGGGGTTCTGGGGTAGCTGGTTTCCTTGCCTTTTGAGCTTCTAGAGGCCACCCAAATTCCATGGTCCTGGTCCCTTTCCTCCGTCTTCAGAACCGGAAGCGTTACCATGGGCACACAGAGAAGTAAAAGTTATCAGAAATCAACAAGGTGGGGAGGGGTAAAAACCTACCTAACAGGTACAGTGAACACTGTTCCAGTCATGGGCACACTAATAGCTCTGACTTAAGCATTATAAAAGCTGTCCATGTAACAAAAATATTTGTACTCCCTTAATATTTTGAAATAGAAAAAAAAAAAAACCCAACAGTGTTATATTGTCTTATTCTTTTGTGGTCACGTCTCCTTTGACCTCAGCTGTTAAAATTTCTCTACTTTTAAACACCCATGTGATTAGACTGAGTCCACTCAGATAATCCAGAATAATCTTTCTATATCAAGATCCTTAATTTAATCACAGCTGCAAAATTCCTTTTGTCATGTAAAGTAACATATTCACTGGTTCTAGGAATTATTAATAGGATGTGGCCATCTTTGGGGGGGCACTATTCTGCCTAGCACACCGTAGATTGAAAATTTAATACAAAATTCCATGTAACATAAAAGTTTGAAGCTAGTTTGAATCTGGCATTCTGAATGGTGACTTTTCAGTGAGGTTTTATTTTTTTCTCTATAAAATGTTTCATCATTTTCTGAAACCTTTACCAGCCCCGTTATGCCTTAAATGTGTACAGAAGCTTCTATATTGCACATAAATTTTTTTCTTTCAATTGTTTCCTCTCCCCAAGTATTCTTTCCTTTTATTTGTGCATTATCTTTATGTCAAAGCATTTCTCAACTTGACATTTTCTTTCTAAGGTTTTAGCCTCCCATTGCACAGGCTTTTTATTACTTCACAGGAGAAACTCATCACAAAGTTGTTTTTATTCACCACTTGATTACTTTATTTTTGACACCAACATCATTTTAATCTCTAATGTTTCATATTATATTTATTAGAAAGAGATTGTAGATGAAGACAATTAAAATTCTATCCGTGTTAGTGGTTAAATGTCAGCTTTACAACAGATTTGTGTTTATCTGTTTTGAACATATTTATAAAAATATATATGTGTGTATGTGTGTGTACATATACATATATATGCATGTATTTTATGAACTTTTACTTGTAATATCTTCCCATTATTTTGTGATCTGGCAGCTGACTACCTGTGAGATAGCTAGGCTGGCCGGCACTTAGAGTTGTACAGAGAGAGTAAATGCAGGCAGACAGGGTTGGAAATATAAAATTATCAACAGATTGTAAATGCTATTGTTGTTACCTATTTCCAAAGACTGTACAAGCCTGTTATTTCAGAGTTCCCATTAATTTTTTCACACAGAAATTTGGATTTAGAGTTAAAGCTCTTCAAGCAACTTGAAAAGTACATGACAGCACATTTGTATGTCTATTCCACTTAGTAAAAAGGACCAAAAAAGCTCCTCAACTTCTCACAGGCTTTGTCATTAATTTGCTCTGTCCCTACATTTTTGTAAATGTTATGGCTGTTCTTTGACAAGTCTCTAATTTTTCAGATAGAATGACTGTTCATGAGAGGATTTCAATTTTCAGCACTTGGCTTTTTCTTTCTTATTCTCCTTAAATATACAGCTTAAATTGTGAAAATGCCAGTTTGAACTTCAGCTACTCAAATTTAAATATCAACCAAAGTCTTCTTAAGTCCTATGATATTTCATCAGTGCTCAAATCCCTGCTTTCTTATATCACGTTCAGGGAACTCTGCCCTTCCTACTCTTTAGCGGGAGGGATAGGAGAGTCTAATGTCTGGATCATTCTAGAGGCTGGGGTTTTAAAAAGAATTTCTGCCTTTGTTTCCAAAGTTGAATTATGGTCAAGTAAGTTCCCTTGCAATTGGTACTATATTTTGAATCTCCCAAGAGATAGGGTGTGTGACACGGACAGTTGATATGTGAATGTGAAGATTGACATCACCATTGTGTGGCGCTACTGGGAGGCCAGGTTACAGAAGTGGCTTTTAGAAATCTGTTTTCTTAATCTCTAAGTTTAAACATATAAATAATTTGAAAAGTATATTTCAGTATAAACTAGCCTAATTTGGCAAAATATTCAGGACTTTAAAATAACTACTGGATAAATTTGAAATGATGTTACTGCTCAGTTTGTGAAAATATTCAGGTCAACTTACATCAATTTGAAGATATTGTATTTGCAGACAAATGGTACAGATATATCACAGGCCTAAAAATTGGTTTATAAAACAATACAAACATTACATGCAGAGTCAAGATATTTTAAGGATGTGCAGGAGGAGTGCAAACCTTCATTTCATGGGAAAATAAAGAACTCAGTGCTAAGGAAATTGATGTTATGCTAGAGAGTTGCCTATCTGAAATATGTATACAAACTGTGAAGGGAGAAAGAAAACCATCTGTCTAACACATGACTTCTAAGTATTGAAAACAAAATTCTAGATCGTAATGGGCATAGATCAACATTTTAATTTTGCCATAAAAAATTTTGCAGTAATTAATTCTTAAAGACTTGAGCATTCATTGTGTGAAAGACTGTGTAGTTTACTATGGAGTATTCAGAGTTGAATTTAACATGGCCTGTGCACTCATGGCTATTTAATTGGAGAGAAGAATCATATATGCAAATAATTACAGAACGTAGTAGGGTGTTTACTGCCATAAAAAGGGTAGAGTTGAAATATTACAGAACTTTAGAGGACAAATAATTAACATTCAACTGGTTCAGGAAAAGCTTAGTAGAATTGGTATTTGAACCAAGCCTTGAAGGTTATGTACAAATCTGGGCATTCAGAAGGAACAGTGTAGGGAAGGTATGGAAGAGACGGAAGCAGAGGATGTAGTTCAACTGCAAGTATGAAACGATAGAGTGAAAGGGCACACATCCCTACCGGTGCTCCTTAGGCCATATCCTATCCGAAGACATATTTTCATTGGCTTGAAAAATATCAACTTTTCTTTTGAATTAGTTAACATTTAAAAATCAAGAGATTTTATATAAAAATACAGATTTCTGGCTTCTCTCACGATGTCAGGCCCACGTTGGTCCATGGCAACAATCAGCTGCAGCTGAGTAGCTGCTACCCTCTTCAGATGGGGCTTCTGGTTTCCATTGTTTTTCCTACCCCAAACCACTGTTGGGGTTTGAGACCTCAACCACTGAGTTAGAGATAGACCATGAAGTACCTTGTATAAACAAGCTGATAAACTTAACTTTTTTAGTCCTATATAAAATGGTTTTTTGAGAAAAAGAGTGATGTAATCAGAACAATGCTTCAGAAAGATCTACCTGGGAGCTATATGGATGGATTGGGAAGGTGAGAATTAAGGGTAGAAAGAACAATTAGGAAGCTACAAAATAAATCAGATGAGAAATGAGGATGAAACTAGGGGAGCAGCACTTAGAAAAATTATGAAAGTGGAATTTCTAATATTTTGCAACTGTTCATGTGTGAGATTTGAGAAAGGGAAGAATTCAAGTGACTTATTTGTCTCCATCTTTATCTTCTACTTCGTGCCTACCTAATATTTAATTTGTAGTTGAAGGATATCAAAAGAAGCAACTTTATGAAGCTTCTGGTTTTATTTACTATAAGAATGTTAAGGATACTGCTCATATATATTATGTAGAATCTCTTCAGTATAACTTATGAAAGGAATTTTTCTCTGGTCTTGGTAGTAGGAACGCTTATACTGAACTGCTGTGTGGTTTTTCTTTGTATGGTCACTGTGAACTATGTGGCTACTCATATCTATTTCTTTTCTTTGGCTGATATAGAAATCTCAGAGTCACATGTGTGCCCACATAATTTCACTACATGTACTTTTTGTACTAACTTTATTCTTGGCTCTACCTTAAGTTTTTTGTTTGTTTATTTCATCATGTTTATTATGTATTTTAAAAGTATTTGTGTAATTTCATGATATTTTTTAAGTTGCCTTACATCCTTTTAAGAACTATCTAGTGTACAAAGGATATATTATAATTATATTAACTAATCTCATGTTTAAAGTAGGCCTGAAATTTCTCCTTTTATGGCCTTATAAAGGTCAAATAGAAAGGCAAATGGATTTAAGAAAAGGTAAAATAATGGAAATCTTTTAATAAAGATTCCCAAGATTTGAAAATCCATAAAAAATTCATATACTCAAAGACAAGCCAAAACAATGATACTTAGAAAAGGGAAAATATTAAAGACATGTTACCAAGTTAGGACATGGCAAGAAGAGATTTTTCTCATTCCATTATAAAAGGTCTATTTAAAAATATACACATTCCAACAGTATTTAAGATAACATTTGTTATGATTTGGATGTAATTTTAACCTGGAGTTATGCCTGAAAAAAATTTTTCAGGCTTGGGAAAAAATCTCTTTGCCTTTGACTGAAAAATAAATTAAGAGGTATAATCCATGGACTTCAAACATTTTACTAATAAGTGAACACAATCTGGTATTTTTATTTCTTGAATTTTTTGCTTGAATTTTCAAAAAATTGTATGTATTCGTTCAACATCCTTTTCACATTCTGGAAATACCAAAATAAGCATGAGATGCTTCCTGCCCTAGGAATGGGCAGGAATGGAAAGTAATGGGGTCTAGACTGTGATGAAAATATTCACGGCAAAACATTACGCAGACTGAAATAATTTAACATGCATTCTGTGTTTATATAAGAAAGTTAATTTTATTTTCAAGGACTGGGGAAATAGCATGCTATTGTCTATTTTATTTGAAGTTAATATTTATGAAACATTCTATTTTAGAGAAAAAAGCATTAGACAGGGACTCAGGCTTATTCCAGATCTGATGCCATTTGGCTCAATGACTTTCAGCAAATTGGTTAATTTCTCTGCAATTTGTTGTCTTCACTTCTAAAATGGCTCACATGTCTTTGAACTAGGTGGTCTCCAAAGTCTTTTCCAATTCTAACATTATATGATTTTCATCTCTATTATTCATATGTGGCAAAAAGATTTGTTTTGGACAAGTCATCTGTATGCATGAAGAGATCTTTCTGGTTTGAGTCTTTTATGAAATTTCCTTTTGGTTTTACATTTGTCCATTTGCTTTGTGCCTGCCTATTTTAAATTTGATTCTGTCATTGACAGCTTCATAAAGTGAATGGAAATAGATCATGCTGAGCAGAAGGAAGATTGATTAAAGAGAAAAATGAACAAGGCTGAAGAAGAATAAGAGGAATGTGCAGAAGCTGAGAAAATAGTTAATCAAGAGAGTAGGAAGAGAAAGTTGAGAACCACAGCCTCAAACATCTTTTGATTCAAGAGCTATTTCAATATGCTGTGACATTTTGTCACTTTATTTAGAATTAACTATGTGGATAAATTCCTCCAGACCATTTCTCTGTGCTGAGGACTATGAGTCAAGTCTATTTGGCTCATCCTATGCACCCTTAACTTATTTTGTGCCTCTTATTGACTTCTGAATACAATTTGTCTACTCTGAATTCAGCCAATCCATTTGTATTCAAATCTATTCTTGTTACATTTTCCCAGCCTGTCCCTCTTTAAGGAAAATGATTTAAGAACTCCTTAGCTTCTGGGGCATACTCTCTCTCGTTTCTCCTTCAACCTCCCTGACCAATTCTTTTCCGTCTCCACTGTCGGTTCTTTCTCCTCTTTGGGATGGACTCCTAAATGCTGGACTGCCCAGGACTCGCTTCTTAGGCCTTTTACTTTCTTTTTTCTGCACTGATTTTTAGGTGCTCTCATCCAGTCTTTTTGTATTTCATACTGTCATATGTTAAAAACTCTCAATTGTGAGAACTCCTGTATAGACACTGCCAGGGAAACTTGCAAGTCATGCAAAGCTGGTTTATTGTACTTGATGAGCAAGGGAGAGCCCCACCTGGACAGAGAATAGCAATCTCTCAGAAGGGGGACTTAGGGAAGAGTTCTTATAGGGCTTTTAGGGCTGGCGTTTGACATCTGACAGTTTTAACATGGAAGTAAGCGTGCCTTGGCAGGGATTGGTCAGCATCAAGTGAGTGAGTTGCTGTTCAATGTCGCTTTGTCAGAAAGGCCTCCCTTGATTATCCTGTATGCCATTGAGCAACTCCACTGGAACTGCTTTAGGATTCATGGTGCTTCTCACCACTTGGCATATTTTTATAGCTTTATTTTTTATTGCTGGAATCCTCCCGTTATTATGTAAAGCCCACTACAGCAGGGTTTTTTTTTTTTATCGAGCACTTAGAACAAAGCCTAGCACATAACAAGCATTTAATACACTCCTGTGGAAGAAATAAGTAAGTGATACGCAATTAACGCTAGCTGTAATCAGTGCTTTTAACTTTTGATTTTTTAGTAATTATTTCCCAGCTTAAAATTGTGATTGGAGTTGAAGCCATTTCAAAGACTGCAAACAGCTGGTTGGTCCCTAGCAGAGGCTTATCTGTTTGAGGACCCTTCTTCTCAGTTTGTGGCCGGGGATCTCCTTTTTCAGACAGTGACAGATCCAGGAGACAACTCCGAGACAGTGGTTAGAGGACAAGAGGGATATGGCCTCTTGTTTTACTTCACATCCTTTTTACTTTGATGAAGCTCAGTACAGAAAGGGAAGAAAAGGGTATTCCTTTTATTCTTCTAGTTTTCTTTCTCTTTCTCATTTGCCTCCTTTCCCCACTCACCACCTTTCCCTTTATTTCAAGAGGGAGATTATCATGTTAACACTTTATTTAATGATTGAACACAATTTGATTTAATTTTAATACAGTAGAAAAAAATTAATCACTGATTTTGATTTCTGCCAAAGCTTTCCAGGACTTTGTCAAAGCTACGTTTCACAGTCAATACTTAAACAAACTTACAGCCAGTTTTAATGTAGGTAAACAATGGAGTGTGTATCATGAGTGCTCCAATTTGTGCAGAATTCATATATTTCTTCTTTGATGTTCCTTAAATATGCCTTCAAGTTCATTGTTTTACCAGCAAAGCCGTCTAGAAAGGGAGCTGTCTTTGTGGAAAAAATTTTAACTGCAAATTAAATTTTCTTAATAGATTTAAAGCTACTGACATTACCTAGTTCTTCTTGAGTGATCTTCGGTAGTTTGTGTCATTCACAGAATTTTTCCATATCATCTACGTTTTTAAATTTACTGACATAAGGTTATTAATAATATTACATTGTTATCCTTATAATATCTGTACAAGTTATAGTGATGTCACCTCTCTCATCTCCAATATTGGCAATTGTGTCTTTTCTCTTTTTTTCTGATCAGTCTGGCTAGAGATTTATGAATTGTATTGATTTTTAAAGGGCATTTCCTATAGATGGCATATGTTGGGTCTTGCCTTTTTCAATCATTGTGATAATCTTCCTTTTTAATTGGTGACATTTATACTATTAATATAATTTTTGATATGTTAGATTTAAAGCTATCATTTTAACTATTTGTTTTCTGTTCTCTCATCTGTTCTGTGTTCCCTTTTGCCTTTTTTTATTACTTCTTTTTGATTATTTTTTGGCTCTATTTTATCCCCTTTATTGGCTTATTAGTTATAACTCCTTTTTTGTTATTTTAATGTTTGCAGTAGGGTTATAGTAGTGTACATCACCGTCTACTGTCAAGTGATAACATACCACTTTATGTATAGTACAAGAAACTTACAGTAGTATAAGACCATTGCTCGCCTTCTGGCCTTTGTGTTATTGTTGTCATGTATTTTACTCTTACATACAAACCCCACAATACATTGCTATTCTTTTTTTGTTTTTTACACATTTGATTATCTTTAAAAGAGACTTAAGTAATAAGATTAAGTCTTATATATTTACTCTTGTAGTTAACATTTCCTGTATTTTCCATTCTTTTCATAGATCCAGATTTCCATCTAGTATCATTTCCCTCTGACTGAAGGAATTGCTTTAATGAATGATTTTTGCAATGTGGATTTGATAGTAATGAATTCATTCAGCTTTTGTATGTTTGAAAACACATTATTTTGCCTTAATTTTTGAAAAATAGTTTTGCTGGGTTTAAACATGGTCTAATAGCACTCAGTGTTGCCTGTTAAGAAATCTGATTACATTCTGATTCTTTTTTAACTCTAGAAGCTTTTAGGATCATCTCTTTATCTCTGAGGAATGACTGGAAATTTCAAAGAATGAGTCTTGGTGTTCCTCTTTCTGGGGGGGAATTTCCTGGCCCTTTCCAGCTAGAGACTAGTGAACTTCAGCTCTGGGAGATTTTATATTTCTTCAGTATTTTCACTCTTCTAATATCTCTGGTTTGTTTCTGATTTTTATTTCTAAAGCATTAATTCAATATTGTCTTCTTTGACTGACTCTCTGTGGCTTAATATTGACTCTCCATGACTTCACATTTCCCTCTTGTATACGTGTGGCTTATTTTGTTTTAATTTTGAGGCAATTTCCTAAACTTGATATTTCTACTTGTTGTGGATGATATTTTCCTGTCGTGATTTTAATTTTCAAGATATTTTTCTGATTTTTTATTTTCTTTTAAATATTGTTTTCCCATTTTTCTTTTTAAAATATCATTTTCTTGCTTTTCTATTTCAACATATTTTATTATTTTTTATTTTTAGAACTTTTTTTCTCTTATTGTCTGTATGTATTTTTTTCTGATTGTTTCATTTCAGTATCTTTCTTCAGTTATTAGTGATCCTCTCTCAGCTCTCCATTCATATCACAGAAGGAGGCACTACAGAGAGGAATGTTACCCATTGAGCATTTGAGGGGCATGCCTTCACTGCAGGGAACCAATTTACTTTACTGAGGGACCCCTAATTGTCAATAGGGAAAAACAAATTTATATATTTTCCTCTAATGCCATTTAGTTTTCCAGAAAGAGAGTTTTTCTATTCTCTTTCTGGGAGAAATAGCCTGGTGACAAGAATTTTGGGAATAGGAAAAAGTCTCAGGAGTTCTTGTGATTTGCATACAGACTTCTATTCAAGCTCATATTTCACCTTGCTCTTTACTGTACATGGTGTTCCTGAGTTACAAACCTCTTCCTTTTTACTCGTCCTAAGAGTAAAGTTGCTGGCTCCTGTCTGAGGTGGGGTGGGGTATGCAAATCAGTCTGTGGGGGGATGTTGTCAACCCGATGTGATGATGAGGGACACTGGAGGACTGTCTGCTCCGTACACAGTTGTCAACAAGTCTTGTGTTTTAGCTTCTGGTCTCACTCTACTCCTCAGTGGTACCTGATGTGATGTCACTACTCTCTCAGGAGCAAATTAGCTTGCTTCTTGGAGATGTCTCCTGCAGATGCTTTAGGCTGTAGCTTTTTCTGTTCCACTAAATCAGTTACTTTCTTCCATCTGTTGAAAATGCTTGTCAGCTATCGAGTGCACTTTTGTTCTCATTGTTGATGTGGGTTTATACATTCTTTGTTTTAAAAAATAATGTTCCAGCCTTCACTGGAGGTTTATTTATTTATTTTTTTTAAACTGTATTATATTCAAATTAAGCTTAAAATTGCCCCCAAAGACTTCTGCCTGTGTTTACAAGAAAATCAGAGAGGGGGCAGTGAAAGAGTTTTTGTTCAGCATCTACCACATGCGAAGTACTCTGCGAGGCGCTTTATCCTTCCTTGTATATTAGATAGCTTTATCTTATCTTAAGGGCGAGAAAACAAAGTCTTATAACATTAAGAAATTTTTGTAGATCATGAAATGGAATGCGGCTTTACATGTGTTGTAATTTTGTGCTTTATTTCTACACAGCAGTGCTTTTGAAATCGTAGGGTGATGAATCAGCCAAATTTGTCTGGAACTGTTGTGGTTTTAGTTCCTGCATCTCTGGGACCCCTCAAGTTCTAGGAAAAATAGGATGGTTATGGTTGCACACTAAAATCATTAGGGACGTTTTAAAAGAATAGAAATACTTTAGTCTTATCTTCATGAGAATCTGATTTAATGACTCTGGGTAGGACCTGGTATTGGTATTTTTAAAGAGCCAGAATTATTTGATGCTAAGGCTCAGCTAGAGTTGTGAATCTTATATCACGCTGCTACCCAGAAAGTCAATAGTCTGGATTCCATCATCTTTTAATCCTCAACTGGTATGTAAACCATTAATTCCAGAGATTATCAGTACACACAACCTAACATAGGTATAGTCTCTAGACTGGGGTTGTTGGCCAAACCCACCTGCTGCCTGTTTTTGCAAATAGAGTTTTGTTGGGATAGAGCCATCCCCATCGTTTGCATATGGTAAATGGCTGCTTTATTCCTGCTGCTGTAGCTGCTGAGTTGAGTAGTTTGATACTACAGGGTCCATGCATCCTAAAATATTTAAACATTGACCTTTTAAATAAAAATTTTGCTGACTCTTGCTCCAGATCGTAACACAAATTAAAACCCAAACTAACACCAAATAAAACAAAAAAGCCCCACTATATTAGAAGTGCTATTGGATACTCAGGAAAAGAATTGTTCTTGAATCTAGCCAATGCTCAGTTCTGAGATGGAAAGGGAGTTGTGAAATGTACTCTGTGCCTTTGGAACTTTAATGCATACATGTAACTTGAAATCTTGTTAAAATGCAGTTTCTGATTCAGTAGTGTGAAGTGGGGCCAGAATCTTGCATATCTAAGGCACTCCCAGATGGCATCAATGTTCTTAATCTGGGGACCACAGTTGCAATAGCAAGTATGTAGACCACTGGCTATTCATCACAGTGAGGGGTGAAATCACCTAAAACTACAATAGCAGCTGGTAAGAGCCACCACTTATTGACCATGTTTATGTGCCAGATAAGTCAAATAAGAAAGAAAACCCTCAGGTGGGGAAGAAACAGGTCTTTAACATAACCTTGAACCAGTGGCTTTCAAAGTATGTACCTGCAGCATCAACATCAGCTGCACTTGGAAACCTGTTAGAGATGTGAATTCGTGGGTCCCACTCCAGACTTACTGAATCAGAAATTCTGTAGTTAGGCCCAGCAGTCTACGATTTAACAAACCTTCTAGATGATTCCAAGAGTAGTAAAGTTTGAGAATCACTGTGTTGCAAGTTCAAGTTTTTTCAGTTTGAAAGTGCTTGTGCAGCTATGACACTAACACAAACTGACAAAGGTACCATAGGGTGCCAGGCAATGACATTAGGAGACAGCATCTTAGGTGACCATCTTCGTGTCTAACTCTGGGGAGGGAGCAGGACATCCTGGGAAGGCAAAGGTACAATGTTAAAGGTGTAGATAAACTGAATAATGAAAAATTTTCCAATCTGCCAAAGAGGGTTTTGCTCTGACACTATGGAACGGCAACAGGATCAGGAGGGCCACACAGGCCTGAGGTGCCCCAAGTTTCTGACTAAATCAAAGAATAAAACAACATTTTATGCAAAAAAGAAAAAAAGAAAAGTAAAGCAAGCAGGGTGCTTAATTTTGCACTTCGATCCATTTCTTTTGTTGATTTTTGTTCTAAGTTGGTATTATCTGCTCTATCTTTATTTAAAAAAATTAAGCTACAATATGTATGTGTTCATAGTAGAAAAATAAAAAATACTAAATTAAAATTGCCCATAATAAAACCAAATGCCAAAATAATGTATGAGTGTCCCTAATTTTTTAAACCACTAATACTGATTATTACACACTTTGAAAACAAATTCAATAGATGAAAAATGCCATGTCATTATTTTGATTGGCATTATTTTCAACATAGGAATACTGTTCATAAAAGTAGTATGTACCATTAAAATGATAAAATAATTCAGAAGAATATGACATAGAAATTTAAGTTGATTTAATTTTTGCTTTAAAGTTTTAATTTTTAAAATTATCTTATGTTACTTTATTCAGCTCCACTGAGGTATGACAAATAAAAACTGTATATATGTATTGTGTAGAGTGTGACAGTTTGATGTACATATACATTGTGAAATGATTCCTGCAATCAAACTGGTTAACATATCCATCACCTCACATAGTTGCCTTTTTTTGTTGTTATGAGAACATATAAGATTTACTCTCTTGGTAAACTTCAGGTATACAATACAGTATTATTATGTAACACTATACATTAGATCTCCAGAATTTATTCATTCTGCGTAACTGAAATGTGGCACCCTTTTACCAACATTTTTCCATTTTTCCAACCCTCCAGGCTCTGGCAACTACCATTATACTCTCTGCTTTTATGAATTTGATTTTTGTAGATTCCATATATAAGTGACATTATACAGTATTTGTCTTTTTGTGCCCAGCTTATTTCACATAGCATAACCTTCTGTCAACCTAAATAACAGAGGGAAGCTTTGTAAAATAAAAGATGTTTATTCAGGAATGAAGCATTGCAATGGAAATACTAATGCCATAGTAAACTATGTGCATATTCAGGGAGGTAAAGGAAGAGAAAGGTCTTTAAAGGAAAAAATGAAGAGGATTACATAATTGTTTTGAAATAATTATCCTTGGCTACAAAGATCAATACCAAGGGTGATACCAATTCAAGGTTGGATAAGTAGTTGCTGGGCAGATGTCCTTGCAGAAATTTTTTTTGTGTAAAGTTTCAATGTCCTTCGTGCAAAGTTATGGTTTGTGTAGAGCCTTTTTTCTTTAATTTCAAAGTACTACAGGTGTACTTTTGTAATGCTTGAGTCAGAGTTATAAATGTGACTGTCACCCAGATAGTGTTCATTATATCTGTTCATTTTTCCCCCTCCCCCTCTCTCCTGATTGATTTCCATTGAGTTAATTTCCCTCTATGCACATGTGTGCTTATCAGTTAGTTTCAATTTAATAGTGAGTACATGTGGTATTTGTTTTTCCATTCTTTAGATACTTCACTTGGAAAAATGTTCTCTGGTACCATCCAAATTGTTGCAAAAGGCATTAATTCATCCTTTTTATGGCTCAGTAGTACTCTGTGATACACACATACCACATTTTGTTAATCCATTCCTGTATTGATGGGCACTTGTGTTGACTCCACATCTTTGCAATTGTGAATTGTGCTGCAATAAACACTCAAGTGCAGGTGTCTTTGTGTTAAAATGACTTCTTTTCCTTTGAGTAAATACCCAGTAGTGGGATTACTGGATCAAATGGTAGGTCTACTTTTAGTTCTTTGAAGAATCTCCATACCGTTTTCCAGTTAGGTTGTACTGATTTTCAGTCCCACCAACGGTGTATAAGCAATCCTTTCTCTCTGCATCCACACTAGCATCTATTGTTTTTGGACTTTTTAATAGAAGCCACTCAGACTGGGATAAGGTGATATCTTATCATGGTTTTGATTTGCATTTCCCTGATGATTAGTGACATTGAGCATTATTTCATATGCTAATTTGCCATTTGTCTATCTTCTTTTAAGAAGCTTCTGTTGAAATCTTTTATCTACTTTTTAATGGTTTTTTTTTTTCCATTTTTCCATGCTGATTTGCTTGAGTTCTTTGTAGCTTATGGTTATTAGTCTTTTAGTGGATGTATAGCTTGTGAATATCTTTTCCCATTTTCTATGTTCTCTATTTGCTTTTTTAATTATTTCCTTGGTTGTACAGACATGTTTTAATTTAATCAAGTTCTATTTATTTATTTTTGTTGTTGCTGTGATTGCCATTGGAATCTTC